>CM055860.1:25056591-25219091 GCA_029490765.1 Euthynnus affinis | reverse complement strand
CATTGAAATGACATCTTCATTCTTGAAAACCCGAGGTTGCAAGCAAAACGAGTTGGTGGGTTTTCAGTCCGCCAAAAGAGTCAAAAAATGTCGGCACGCGCGCAAACACACACGCACGCACGCACGCACGCACGCACACACAAACACACACACACACACACACACACACACACACACGTCTAAAATAAAGCAACATCATTTAGATTCAGTGTAATTAGTCTAGTTGTTGTAAATTTTGATATATTCAGTAGTTATGTTGTTTTATGAACCTATTTTACGACTACTTTACAAAACAGAACAACTGCCATCCCAAAAACGTTTATGTTTTTGAAACACTCACGAAAATATCTTAAACAAACCAACATCTTAACTTTTAGTTGATATAGATCATTTAGATGCAGTGTGATTATTAGTTCGGGTGTATTAAATGTTTGATATATTCAACAGATAGATCTTCTCACAACCCTATCTTACTGCCCTACTCTACAACCAGAAGAACTACAACTGTGGTGCTTATTTGTATCAAGAAACATGGCGAGGCTCATGGGAATTGTAGTTTTAAATACATATTAGCGTTTTTAATATATTAGGAAGTTGTAAATACTAAACTGAGAGTACACTAGAGAGTTTAAGGGGACGATAAACACATTTGTGTAATCAGATTTTAAATATCTAATTGCTTTATGAGTGAAAATTAATTTTAACCAGGAATTAGATATTTAAAATCTGATTACACAAATGTGTTTATCGTCCCCTTAAACTCCCTAGTGTACTCTCAGTTTAGTATTTACAACTTCAATTATATTAAAAACGCTAATATGTTTTTAAAACTACAATTCCCATGAGCCTCGCCATGCTTCTTGATACAAATAAGCACCACAGTTGTAGTTCTTCTGGTTGTAGAGTAGGGCGGTAAGATAGGGTCGTGAAAAGGTCTATCTGTTGAATATATCAACATTTAATACACCCGAACTAATAATCACTCTGCATCTAAATGGTCTATGTTAACAAAAAGTTAAGATGTTGGTTTGTTTAAGATATTTTAGTGAGTGTTTCATAAACAGCGTTTTTGGGATGGCAGTTCTTCTGTTTTGTAAAGTAGGGTCCTAAAATAGGTTCATAAAACAACACAACTACTGAATATATCAAATATTTACAACAACCAGACTAATCACAGAGACTAATGCATCTAGATGATCTATGTTCAGAACACGATAGAAAGAGATATCGTGATGCATTTGTATGCATGTTTATCAAAGTTAGCCATGGATGTATGACAAAAGTCCACCTCCAGAACAAACCACATTACCCTGCATGCACCACTTCTTCCGTCACCGCGATTAGTAACATATAAACTCATTATCTGTTGTAATTTTGCCTCAGTGGGCCAAAGACAAACCCTATTTTTAAATATATGATGATATATATGATATTGCATTGTCGCATAGGTTAGATGCAGCCTCGTCCTTGTGCGCTTGTAATATATTTTTTGTATTGCTCTTATTTAGGTGTTTCCTGTGACCACGGAAATGTATTTTGAAAAGACAGTGTATGCATGTAAAAATGGGAGCAAACAGCACAGAAGTGGTAGAAAGAGAGAGAAACAAGTAATAAAAATAAACAGGGAGAATGCGCCATGACATTAGTTTAGCACCTTTTGAGAGTGGCCACAAACTATTACGTTGGTCTATGAACTTCAAGGGGAAAGAATAAACGGCATAATTTCGACTGGGTCACTACTCTGTTGAAATTTGTTGAACAGCCCTGCGAATGCAGAACTGATGCGAAAGGGGTACCTAGAGCGTCATATTTTGAAGTGTGGGGCCACTGACCAAGCGGCAGTATTTGACGAGATCGTGTTGAATTAAAATATTTTTTCTTGTTCATTTACACCTGTTCATCCTCTAAACCTGTCAGAAACAAGTGTTCTGAGCGAGTTTAAGTCAGACATGAAGTATATGTCTTTCTCTAACATTAGTTAGGCTCTGAGAGACAAGCGTATGTGTTTGGTCACCTGCTCATGATTTTTACAACGGCTCATGTTCTGAAACTGTCAGAACGTGTCCTCTATGTGAATTAGTAAGGCTCAGAGAGACAAACGTATATGTTTGGATCACAACTCTTGCTTTTTACACGGGATCCTTTTCTGAAAAAGAACTGCGTTGTCTCTGCGAATTAGTTAGGCTCAGAGAGACAAGCGTATGTGTTGGTTGTCCGCACCTGCATTTTACACTGGCTTCTGTTCTGAAAGTGCTAGAACACGTCCTCTCTGTGAATTAGTGAGGCTCAGAAAGAAAAGCGTATGTGTTTGGGTCACAACCCTTGCTTTTCACACCGGCTCAGTTCTGAAACAGTTAGAACTGCGTTCTTTCTGCAAATTAGTTAGGCTCAGAGAGACAAGCGTGTGTGTTTGGTTTTCCGCATCTGCATTTTACACCTGCTCCTGTTCTCAAAGTATCAGAAAGGCATTCTCTTGGCCAGTTTCTTAGGCACAGAGAGATAAGCGTATGTGTTTGGTCGCATGCACATGCTTTTTACACTGGCTCCGGTATTGAAACTGTCAAAAGAGCGTCCTCTCTGTGAATTAGTGAGGCTCAGAGAGACAAGAGCATGTGTTTGGGTCACAGCTCTTGCTTTTCAAACCGGCTCATGTTCTGAAACAGTTAGAACTGCGTTCTTTCTGCAAGTTAGTTAGGCTCAGAGAGACAGACGCATGTTTTTGGTTGTCCGCACCTGCATTTTA
Source organism: Euthynnus affinis (assembly GCA_029490765.1). Taxonomy (NCBI): domain Eukaryota; kingdom Metazoa; phylum Chordata; class Actinopteri; order Scombriformes; family Scombridae; genus Euthynnus; species Euthynnus affinis. The sequence continues at coordinate 25,216,348 of CM055860.1, read as the reverse complement.
CACCGGCTGCTGTTCTGAAAGTATCAGAAAGGCATTCTCTTGGCCAGTTATTTAGGTACACAGCGATAAGCGCATGTGTTTGGGTCACAACTCTTGCTTTTCACACTGGCTCATGTTCTGAAACAGTTAGAACTGTGTTCTTTCGCAAGTTAGTTAGGCTCAGAGAGACAAGTGTACTTTTTTGGTTGTCCGCAACTGCATGTTACACCGGCTCCTGTTCTGAAAGTGTCAGAAAGGAATTCTCTTGGCCAGTTATTTAGGTACACAGCGATAAGCGTATGTGTTTGGTCGCCTGCTCATGCTTTTTACACTGGTTTCCGTATTGAAACTGTCAAAAGAGCGTCCTCTCTGTGAATTAGTAAGGCTCAGAGAGACAAGCGCATGTGTTTGGGTCACAACTCTTGTTTTTCACACCGGCTTATGTTCTGAAACAGTTAGAACTGCGTTCTTTCTGCAAGTTAGTTAGGCTCAGAGAGACAAGTGTATGTTTTAGGTTGTCCGCACCTGCATTTCACACTGGCTCCGGTATTGAAACATTCAAAAGAGCGTCCTCTCTGTGTATTAGTAAGGCTCAGAGAGACAAGCGTATGTGTTTGGGTCACAGGTCTTGCTTTTTACACCCGCTCAGTTCTGAAACAGTTAGAACTGCGTCCTTTCCGCAAATTATTTAGGCTCAGAGAAACAAGCGCATGTGTTTGGGTGACAACTCTTGCTTCTCACACCGGCTCATGTTCTGAAACTGCGTTCTTTCTGCAAGTTAGTTGGGCTCAGAGAGACAAGTGTATGTTTTTGGTTGTCAACACCTGCATTTTACACTGGCTCCAGTATTCAAACATTCAAAAGAGCGTCCTCTCTGTGAATTAGTAAGGCTCAGAGAGACAAGCACATGTGTTTGGGTCACAACTCTTGCTTTTCACACCGGCTCATGTTCTGAAACTGCGTTCTTTCTGCAAGTCAGTTAGGCTCAGAGAGACAAACGTATATGTTTGATATTCCGCACCTGCATGTTACACCGGCTCCTGTTCTGAAAGTATCAGAAAGGCATTCTCTTGGCCAGTTATTTAGGCACAGAGAGATAAGCGTATGTGTTTTGTCGCCTGCTCATGCTTTTTACACTGGCTCCGGTATTGAAACTGTCAATAGAGCGTCCTCTCTGTGAATAAGTAAGGCTCAGAGAGACAAGCACATGTGTTTGGGTCACAACTCTTGCTTTTCACACCGGCTCATGTTCTGAAACTACGTTCTTTCTGCAAGTTAGTTAGGCTCAGAGAGACAAGCGTATATGTTTGGTATTCCGCACCTGCATTTTACACCGGCTCCTGTTCTGAAAGTATCAGAAAGGCATTCTCTTGGCCAGTTATTTAGGCACAGAGAGATAAGCGTATGTGTTTGGTAGCCTGCTCATGCTTTTTACACTGACTCTGGTATTGAAACTTTCAAAAGCGCGTCCTCTCTGTGAATTAGTAAGGCTCAGAGAGACAAGTGCATGTGTTTGGGTCACAACTCTTGCTTTTAACACCGGCTCATGTTCGGAAACAGTTAGAACTGCGTTCTTTCTGCAAGTTAGTTAGGCTCAGCGAAACAAGTGTGTGTTTTTGGTTGTCCACACCTGCATTTTACACTGACTCCGGTATTGAAACATTCAAAAGAGCGTCCTCTCTGTGAATTAGTAAGGCTCAGAGAGACAAGCGTATGTTTTTCGTTGTCCGCACCTGCATTTTACACCGGCTGCTGTTCTGAAAGTATCAGAAAGGCATTCTCTTGGCCAGTTAATTAGGCACAGAGAGATAAGCGTATGTGTTTTGTAGCCTGCTCATACTTTTTGCACTGGCTCTGGTATTGAGACTGCCAAAAGTGCATCCTCCCTGTGAATTAGTAAGGCTCAGAGAGACAAGCGCATGTGTTTGGTTTTCCGCACCTGTATTTTACACCGGCTCCTGTACTGAAAGTATCAGAAAGGCATTCTCTTGGCCAGTTATTTAGGCATACAGATAAGGGTATGTGTTTGGTCGCCTGCTCATGCTTTTTACACTGGCTCCGGTATTGAAACTGTCAAAAGAGCGTCCTCTCTGTGAATTAGTAAGGCTCAGAGAGACAGGCGCATGTGTTTGGGTCACAACTCTTGCTTTTCACACCGACTTATGTTCTGAAACAGTTAGAACTGAGTTCTTCCTGCAAGTTAGTTAGGCTCAGAGAGACAAGTGTGTGGGTTTCCGGTCCTGGACTTTACTCCAGCTCCTGTTCTGAAACTGTCAGAGTGGCTTTCTCTCAGTGAGAACGCAGCTGTGGAGACAAATGAATCTTTACCATATTCTTTCAAAAGCCCCAAATATTGTCTAGCCATCTTTTTCATGAATTAAATTAATCTTATTGGCCTTTTACTCACAGAGATTTAATTGCAGTAATGCAATGACTGTAGTTGTTATCAACTCAAGTATTTCACATGCTTCACTGAAGTCTCTCCTCCAAGGATCGCTTAGCCCGTCTGTGGTGAAAAAGAAGAGGGAAGAGAAACTCAACAAAATGACAGTAAAATGCAGTAATTTATCCCATTCAATATCATTGTCCATTATAATGTTTCACTGTGGACATTGTCATATAGCAGTTATGTACAGGTACAACTTGTTTTTCAGATATGAAAGGCAAGACAAGAATAAAGCTTACTTGGGTATTTTAAAAATGACTGAAATTTGTTTCACATTCATTGTCTATGAAAATTTGAGTCTCATGCCTCTGGTTTGTGGCTTTGGGAGGAAGTAGTTCATGTTCACAAATAACAGATGTGAGAGGTACACATGTGCAAGTCACAAGCTAGTCTCAAGTCTTAACCTTAAAGCTGAAGCAAATCCTAAGTCACTGTGTTTAAGACTCAAGTAAGCAAAGTCAATTCACTGCTAAACATCAAACAAGACAAGCCAATTAAGTCAAGTCAAGTCACCATGAAAGAAGCGCTTTAAACTCTAACACTCGTTGTCTCAAGCCATGTCATGAGAAAATGGCGCTATGGTTAGGACTTATAAATACTACTATTTATTAGGGGTATAACAATTCTCCAAATCTATGGTTTGGCTCATACCTTGTTTATTGTTGTTGTTTTAAATAGATTAACTTTGAATTAATTAACTATGTCAACAAAAATAAATGATCTGATCTAACATGTTTTCCAGGATCTAGTGTAGTAGTCTATTTTGTATTTTACTTAATGTCTGTGGATGTGGATGATCAGATTGGTGTGGTAATATTAAGCTCAACTCAAGCTCAGTGCAGGTGTGGGAAAATGCTTTCAACAAGCTCTCAGCTCAATCCTGTCTTGCTTCATTTTCTAGGTTCTGCTAGACAAGGGGTCAGCAAGCTTCAGCCATTTTAGCCCATTTCTCACCATTTAAAACCACCTGGAGCCGCAAAATCTGTTTGATCCCTAAAATGACTTTATACATCCATGGCGATAAGCGATAGAGCGAGCATCAGAAAAGTGATGGTGAATGCAAGCGGAGCAGAAGAAAAGGTTAGCAGTAAGCTGTAACAATCTGCTAGTAAATGTACAGTGTCAGTTAATAAATGCTGCAGCTTGTCAAGACCAAGAAAAGTAATGTCTAGCAACTGCTCTTGCTAGGCATTGAGCCTGAAGATGCTAAACAGAGAACAGAGTGCTAATAGACCTCCCCAGCCAGGGCCAAGTCAGTCAACCTAGGGAAACACTGCAATCTGTGCTGATATGCATGCTTTTCATTATATATAATTTGAATATGCAGGAAATCAAATGATAATGGATTACAAAAAAAGGTCATTTTGGCATAAGGGTGCCCCCAAAATGCACATATACATTCAGTATGTGAATGTGAAAGAAGTTATAGGAAAATAGTATATTCAGAAGCAGAGATATACACTTCTTTGTGTGACGTTGTGACATAAAGGCCCCAAAACTTCAACCTCTGAATTGATCCATTATGTATATAATGATATGCTATTTGAATGGATATCATTGGAGGATCACATAAAATCTTGAAGTATGTGTATTTTTTTCATAACGTTTTCTTCTTTTTTTAAATCAGAAATTCTTATGAAACGTTGAGAATAGCCATTTCCAAGCGAGTTATGATCAAAACAGGCAAAAAGACAAATGTGTGTAATTAAAAGCTTGTTTTTGCTTATTTTCATTTGTTTGTCCTCTGAAACACCCAGAAACGACTGTTCAGGGCAAGTTAGACTCAAAACGGCAATATATGTGTTTTTATAAGTTTTTCTTCTTTTTCTATTAGAATCTCACATAAAACGTTGAGAATAGCCATTTCCAAGCGAGTTATGATCAAAACAGGCAAAAAGACAAGTGTGTGTAATGAAAAGCTTGTTTTTGCTTATTTTCACCTGTTTAGCATCTCAAACGCACAGAAACGACTGTTCAGGGTAAGTTAGATTCAATACTGAAACATACGTGTTTTTATAAGTTTTTCTTCTTTTTATATCAGATTTTATTATAAAACGTTGAGAATAGCCACTTCCAAGCGAGTTATGATCAAAACAGGCAAAAAGGCAAGTATGTGTAATTAAAAGCTTGTTTTTGCTTATTTTCATTTGTTTGTCCTCTGAAACACCCAGAAACGACTGCTCAGGGCAAGTTAGACTCAAAACGGCAATATATGTGTTTGTATAAGTTTTTCTTCTTTTTCTATTAGAATCTCACATAAAACGTTGAGAATAGCCATTTCCAAGCGAGTTATGATCAAAACAGGCAAAAAGACAAGTGTGTGTAATGAAAAGCTTGTTTTTGCTTATTTTCAACTGTTTAGCGTCTGAAACACTCAGAAACGACTGTTCAGGGCAAGTTAGACTCAATACTGAAGCATATGTGTTTTTATTAGTTTTTCTTCTTTTTATATCAGATTCTATTATAGAACGTTGAGAATAGCCATTTCCAAGCGAGTTATGATCAAAGCAGGCAAAAAGACAAGTGTGTGTAATGAAAAGCTTGTTTTTGCTTATTTACACCTGTTAGCGTCTGAAACACTCAGAAACGACTGTTCAGGGCAAATTAGACTCAAAAATGCAATATATGTGTTTTTATAAGTTTTTCTTCTTTTTCTATTAGAATCTCACATAAAACGTTGAGAACAGCCATTTCCAAGCGAGTTATGATCAAAACAGGCAAAGAGACAAGTGTGTGTAATGAAAAGCTTGTTTTTGCTTATTTACACCTGTTTAGCGTCTGAAACACTCAGAAACGACTGTTCAGGGCAAGTGAGACTCAAAACTGAAGCATATGTGTTTTTATAAGTTTTTCTTCTTTTTATATCAGATTCTATTATAGAACGTTGAGAATAGCCATTTCCAAGCGAGTTATGATCAAAACAGGCAAAAAGACAAGTGTGTGTAATGAAAAGCTTGTTTTTGCTTATTTACACCTGTTTAGCGTCTGAAACACTCAGAAACGACTGTTTAGTGCGAGTTAGACTCAAAAATTCAATATATGTGCTTGTATAAGTTTTTCTTCAATTTCTATTAGAATCTCACATAAAACGTTGAGAATAGCCATTTCCAAGCGAATTATGATCAAAACAGGCAAAAAGACAAGTGTGTGTAATGAAAAGCTTGTTTTGGCTTATTTTCAACTGTTTAGCGTCTGAAAAGCTCAGAAACGACTGTTCAGGGCAAGTTAGACTCAAAAATTCAATATATGTGTTTTTATAAGTTTTTCTTCTTTTTCTTAGAATCTCACATAAAACATTGAGAATAGCCATTTCCAAGCGAATTATGATCAAAACAGGCAAAAAGACAAGTGTGTGTAATGAAAAGCTTGTTCTTGCTTATTTTCACCTGTTTGTCGTCTGAAACACTGAGAAACGACTGTTCAGTGCGAGTTAGACTCAAAACTTCAATATATGTGTTTGTATAAGTTTTTCTTCAATTTCTATTAGAATCTCACATAAAACGTTGAGAATAGCCATTTCCAAGCGAGTTATGATCAAAACAGGCAAAAAGACAAGTGTGTGTCATGAAAAGCTTGTTTTGGCTTATTTTCAACTGCTTAGCGTCTGAAACGCTCAGAAACGACTGTTCAGTGCAAGTTAGACTCAAAACTGAAGCATATCATAAGTCTTTCTTCTTTTTCTATTAGAATCTCACATAAAACGTTGAGAATAGCCATTTCCAAAATAGTTACAATCAAAAAAGGCAAAAAGACAAGGTGTAATTAAAAGCTTGCCTTTTCTTCTTTTCACCTGTTTGGCATCTGAAACGCACAGAAACGCAAGTCTTTTTCTAACATTAAGTAGGCTCTGAGAGACAAGTGTATGTATTTGGTCGCCTGCTCATGCCTTTTACACCGGCTCATGTTCTGGAACTGTAAGAACTCGTCCTCTCTGTGAATTAGTGAGGCTCAGAGAGACAAGCGTATATGTTTGGTTGTCTGCACCTGCATTTTACACCGGCTCCTGTTCTGAAAGTTTCAGAAAGGCATTCTATTGGCCAGTTATTTAGGCACAGAGAAATAAGCGTATGTGTTTGGTCGCCTGCTCATACTTTTTACACTGGCTCTAGTATTGAAACTGTCAAAAGAGCGTCCTCCCTGTGAATCAATAAGGCTCAGAGAGACAAGCGCATGTGTTTGGGTCACAACTCTTGCTTTACACACCGTCTCATGTTCTGAAACAGTTAGAACTGCGTTCTTTCTGCAAGTTAGTTAGGCTCAGAGAGACAAGCGTATTTTTTTGGTCGCCTGCTCATGATTTTTTCACCAGCTCATGTTCTGAAAGTGTTCGAACGCGTCTTCTCTGTGAATTACTAAGGATCAGAGAGACAGGCGTATGTGTTTGGGTCACAACCCTTGCTTTTTACACCCGCTCAGTTCTGAAACAGTTAGAACTGCGTTTTTTCTGCAAATTAGTTAGGCTCAGAGAGACAAGCGTGTGTGTTTGGTTGTCTGCACCGGCATTTTACACCAGCTCCTGTTCTGAAAGTATCAGAAAGGCATTGTCTTGGTCAGTTACTTAGGCACAGAGAGATAAGCGTTTGTGTTTTGTCGCCTGCTCCTGCTTTTTACACTGGCTTCGCTATTGAACCTTTCAAAAGAGCGTCCTCTCTGTGAATTAGTGAGGCTCAGAGAGACAAGCGCATGTGTTTGGGTCACAACTCTTGCTTTTCACACCGTCTCATGTTCTGAAACAGTTAGAACTGCGTTCTTTCTGCAAGTTAGTTAGGCTCAGAGAGACAAGCGTGTGTGTTTGGTTGTCTGCACCTGCATTTTACACTGGCTCCTGTTCTGAAAGTATCAGAAAGGCATTCTCTTGGCCAGTTATTTAGGCACAGAGAGATAAGTGTATGTGTTTTGTCCCCTGCTCATGCTTTTTACACTGGCTCCGGTATTGAAACTTTCAAAAGAGCGTCCTCTCTGTGAATTAGTAAGGCTCAGAGAGACAAGCGCATGTGTTTGAGTCACAACTCTTGCTTTTCACACCGGCTCATGTTATGAAACAGTTAGAACTGCGTTCTTTCTGCAATTTAGTTAGGCTCAGAGAGACAAGCGTATGTTTTTGGTTATCCGCACCTGCATTTTACACCAGCTCCTGTTCTGAAAGTATCAGAAAGGCATTGTCTTGGTCAGTTACTTAGGCACAGAGAGATAAGCGTATGTGTTTTGTCGCCTGCTCATGCTTTTTACAATGGCTCCGGTATTGAAACTTTCAAAAGAGCGTCCTCTCTGTGAATTAGTAAGGCTCAGAGAGACAAGCGCATGTGTTTGGGTCACAACTCTTGCTTTACACACCGTCTCATGTTCTGAAACAGTTAGAACTGCGTTCTTTCTGCAAGTTAGTTAGGCTCAGAGAGACAAGCATATATGTTTGGTTGTCCGCACCTGCATTTTACACCGGCAACTGTTCTGAAATTCTCTTGGCCAGTTATTTAAGCGTATGTGTTTGGTCGCCTGCTCATGCTTTTTACACTGGCTCCGGTATTGAAAATGTCAAAAGTGCGTCCTCTCTGTGAATTAGTAAGGTTCAGAGAGACAAGCGTATGTGTTTGGTCGCCTGCTCATGATTTTTACATCAGCTCATGTTCTGAAACTGTTAGAACGCGTCTTCTCTGTGAATTAGTAAGGATCAGAGACAAGCGTATGTGTTTGGGTCACAACCCTTGCTTTTTTACACCGGCTCATGTTCTGAAACAGTTAGAACTGCGTTCTTTCTGCAAGTTAGTTAAGCTCAGAGAGACAAGTGTATGTTTTTGGTTGTCTGCACCTGCATTTTACACTGGCTCCGGTATTGAAACTGTCAAAAGAGCGTCCTCTCTGTGAATTAGTAAGGCTCAGAGAGACAAGCGCATGTGTTTGGGTCACAACTCTTGCTTCTCACACCGGCTCATGTTCTGAAACAGTTAGAACTGCGTTCTTTCTGCAAGTTAGTTAGGCTCAGAGAGACGAGCACATGTTTTTGGTTGTTTGCACCTGCATTTTACACCGGCTCCTGTTCTGAAAGTGTCTGAACGGCATTCTCTTGGCCAGTTATTTAGGCACAGAGAGATAAGCGTATGTGTTTGGTCGCCTGCTCATACTTTTTACACTGGCTCTGGTATTGAAACTGTCAAAAGAGCGTCCTCTCTGTGAATTAGTAAGGCTCAGAGAGACAAGCGTAGGTGTTTGGTCGCCTGCTCATGATTTTACACCAGTTCATGTTCTGAAAGTGTTAGAACGCGTCTTCTCTGTGAATTAGTAAGGCTCAGAGAGACAAGCGTATGTGTTTGGGTCACAACTCTTGCTTTTCACACCGGCTCATGTTCTGAAACAGTTAGAACTGCATTCTTTCTGCAAGTTAGTTAGGCTCAGAGAGACTAGTGTATGTGTTTGGGTCACATTTCTTGCTTCTTACACAGGTTCCTTTTTTTGAAACAGTTAGAACTGCATTCTTCTTGCGAATTAGTTAGGCTCAGAGAGAAAAGCGTGTGTGTTTGGTTTTCCGCACCTGCATTTTACATCTGCTCCCGTTCTGAAACTGTTCGAACGGCATCCTCTTGGCCAGTTAAGTAGGCTCAGAGAGACAAGTCTCTCCTCCAAGGATCGCTCAGCCCCGCCTGTGGTGAAACAGAAGAGAGGAGAGAAACTCAACAAAATGACAGTAAAATGCAGTAATATATCCCATTCAATATCATTGTCCAGTATAACGTTTCAATGTGGACATTGTCATATACCAGTTATGTACAGGTACATCTTGTTTCAGATATGAAAAACAAGATGTAAAGCTTACTTGGGTATTTTAAAAATTACTATGAAAATAGTTTCACATTCAAAAATGTGGAGCTTTTTTCAATGACAATACACTTTTTTCAATTGCAAGGTTTGATTTCAATGGCAAATTTTATTTTCAATGCCAAAATGTGAATGTCAGTGTTCTGCCCCATATAAACCTAATTTTTTTTGACAAATTTTCCTCTCAAAGTGCTCCTATAGGTGTATTTGCATCTAAAATGGGTATAAATTACCCCTGAGACATATGCGTTGTATCTATGATGACAAAATATGATTTATATTATTTACAATATTAGTATAATATTTTCACTGTAACCCCTCCTCCTCCCCCCTTCCCCAGCCCTCAGCAGTGGCACATGATGCAGGTACAGTGCGTGTGTGAAAATCTGACAAGAGCCTGTCATTGGGTAGTAGTTCAAACAAAGAATATGTCAGACATTTCTTTACTTCTACCACTCAGTACTATAAAACACATTTATAATCATCACTAGTTTCCATTTTCACTGCTTAGGTCACTCTATATTAGCAGTTAGCTAATGTTTGCTAGCTAGCCACAGAAACATCAACCAGTGTTGTGTGCAACTGTTGAAATTTGAGCTGTTGGACATAATTTCAGGAGTCAAATATAAATCAAATTGTAAAAGAACACTAATCGAATGCTGAAATTGCTATTTAAAATGTGTGTTGCATTTAGGAGGCAAAAAGGCTGTATCCAGTTCCCTTTATACATTCATGGTGATAAGCAATAGAGCGAGCATCAGAAAAGTGATGGTGAATGTGAGTGGAGCAGAGGAAAAGGTTAGCAGTAAGCTGTCACAATCTGGTAGTAAATGTACAGTGAAGTGCTGCAGCTTGTCAAGACCAAGAAAAGTCATGTCAGTTTCCCCAACTGCTGGAAAATGAAGGGTGTGAGCAACAATGCCTAGCCTGACGATGCTAAACAGAGAACAGAGAAATCGACCTCCCCGTCAACCTAGGGGAAACACTGCAATCTGTGCTGATATGCATAACAGTTTTCATTATATATATATATAGAAATTTGGATGTGCAGAAAATTAAATGATAATGAATGATTTATGACCTAATATGCTGGATTCAAAAAAGGACATTTTGGCATAAGGGTGCCTCCAAAATGCACATGTACATTCAGAACAGGTCATATCTGATGGTTGTATGTGAAAGAACACCCTAGAAAACCAATGTATAGACACAAGTTATATGAAAATAGTATATTCATAATCTGCTTCTAAATATAGTTTTCATATGCTGTGGCGGCTGTGGCTCAGGAGGTAGAGCGGGTCGTCCTCTAATCGGAAGATTGGTGGTTCGATGTGTCCTTGGTCAAGACACTTAACCCCAAATTGCTCCTGATGGCTGTGCCATCAGTGTATAGATGGTTATTTTCCTCTGATGGGCAGGTTGGGACCTTGCATGGTAGCCCCCGTACCCATTCAGCGTATGAATGGGTGAATGTGATTCATAGTGTGAAAGCGCTTTGAGTAGTCTGAAGACTAGAAAAGCGCTATACAAGTATGGTCCATTTACCATTTAATCACACACTTCACATACTACATTCACATAATACACACTCCTTTGTGTGATGTTGTGACATGAAGGCCTCAAAATTTCAACCTCTGAATTTATCTTGATCCATTATGTATTTAACTTTTAATATATTTGGATGTCCATAAGGATCACATAAAATCTTGAAGTGTGTGTATTTTTTTCATAACTTTTTCATCTTTTTGTTATCAGAAACTCTTATTTAACAGTCAGAATTTCCAAGCGAGTTGTGATCAAAACAGGAAAAGAAAAGAAGTGTGTGTATTTTAAAGCTTGTGTCATGCTTATTTAAATCTGTTCCTCTTTAATAGACTGTCAAAAATGACTTTTCTAAAGTATATGTCTTTTTATAATTTTTTCTTCTTAATTCATCAGAATCTTTTCCAAGCGAGTTCTGATCAAAGCAGGAAAAAAAAAGAAGTGGTTGTCACGCACAGACCTGTCAGTCAAGGAAAAGGAGGCAGACAGGGAGGGGTGAACTCAGATCTTTCACACTAGCTCTGGAGACATATATATGCTTTTGACAGAAACCACTCCTAGCAGTTGACTCACTGACCATTGAAATATACAACTATTTCTCTGTGTCCACCTGCAATTTCTTCTTGTCTCTGCACACTTCATAGTACACATTTCAATCTAACATTTATCTGGTGATGTGGGTTAAAAGTCTTTACTTTACCTAACATGGACTTGAGGAAAATTAGGACACTCATTTCTTTTACACATCATCTTTTATACTTTAACTCATCACAAGTTTTCGACATATTGATTGAGATTACACTTAAGGGCCAAAATACTTGCATAATTTAGACATCATCACAAGTTTTCTACATATTGATTCAGATCACAATACTTGATTTACTTGATTTTGATAACACTGCTGTGAGGCACACACACATCTCATTCTGCAAAAAACTGTCATTCTCACACCGTTGACATTTGATGTTTGCTATGACAGGGAAGTTGCTATAACTTTACTGTACATGTTCCTAATCTACACTGCACTTTACATGGCTGCCAAGTCACACCCCTCAGACCGGGTTGATGGACTATAGTTCACTGTCTATCCTCTGCTCCACACAGAGAACATACACTCATGAAAGGATCGCTCAGTCCCGCCTGCGGTGAAACAAAGGAGAGGAGAGAACCATAAATGAAAGCAAAATGCAGTGATTAATATCATTGTCCATCATGATTTTTCATTGTGGACATTGTCATAAAAAAAATAGCATTGCAGTCGGCTCCTCTCTTTGTGCTGCAGAACAGAGAGATTTAGGAGGTCCTTTGTACCCACAGCAATTAGACTCTTCAACTCTTTGAACTGACTAGTTTTTGTTTTTTGTTTCGTTTGTGATAATCGGATGAGCTTGGACAATTGGAATTTCCCTTCGGGAATTCATAAAGTATCAATCAATCAATCAAACAATATGCCAGTTCACCCAACCCTAGTATACAGGAACACTTTCTTTTCAGATATGAAAGGTTACCTATAGAATAAAGCTTACTTGAGTATTTTAAAAATTACTATAAAATTAGCTTCACATTCATTGTCTATGAAGCAGCTCCAGACTTTATTCCGGATGGCTTCAGAAATTTGAGTCTCATGCCTCTGGTTTGTGGCTATGGGAGGAAATCATGTTCATGTTCACAAATAACAGTTACACGTCACAGTTGCGCAAGTCACAAGCTAGTCTCAAGTCTTAACTTTAAAGGCTGAAGCAAGTCCTAAGTCACTGTGTTTTAGACTCAAGTAAGTAAAGTCAATTCACTGCTAAACATCAAACAAGACAAGTCAATTAAGTCACAAGTCAAGTCACCATGTTTTAACACTAAGAAAGGGCAAACCATGTCGTGAGAAAACGGCACTCTAATGGCTATGGTTAGGATTCATAAATACTGCTATTTATTAGGGGTATAATTCTCCAAATCAATGATTTGGTTCATACTTTGTTTTGTTGTTGTTGTTGTTTTTAATAGATTAACTTTAAATTAACTAAGTAAACAAAAATAAATGATCTGATCTTACATGTTTTCCAGGATCTAGTGTTTATAATTTTGTATTTTATGCAGTGTTGATGTCTGTGGATGTGGATGATCAGATTGGTGTGGGAAAATGCTTTCAACAAGCTTTCAGCTCAATCCTGTCTTGCATCGTTTTCTAGATTCTGCTAGAGCAGGGGACAGCAACCTTCAGCGTACAAAGAGCCATTTGAGCCCATTTCATAAAACCCACCTGTAGCTGCAAAATCTGTTTGATCCCTAAAATGAAGATTACACCACTAGTTACATTACACGAATGAGTGAATATCTAATTAGGATTACATATTTCACATAAACAAAAACATACAGATGTATTGTTTACTCAATAAAACAATCAGTTTTAAAACAGTTTAAATTAAAATATTCATTTGTTAAGCACTAACAACTTTTTTGATATTTTAAGGGAAAACATATTTTTGCTAGTTAGTTTGTCAACTATGTTATGGACAGCCTGTATGCCATTACAGACTGACTAAATGCTTTAATTTAGGTAACAAATTTTTAGGAGTTCTTGTGTCTATTCTCCCATTTTATTTATTTAAAGAATTTAAAATTTTGCAGATATAATAGTGATATGATCAGCACTGTCATTAAGGTCAGGAGTATTTTTAATCATAAATCTGCCTTACAGATCATTAAGACGTTTTAAGATATGTTATACAAAACTCCAACCTGTGTGGATGTAATGTACCTCAAAACAGGGGTTCTCAACTTTTTGTAGCTTTCTTCTTGATCACTGACCTCCATCAGACCTGCTCCTTCAGCCCTGTCAGTCTCCTCCATCTTCCTCCTCTCCCTCTCTTTTCCTGTTTTTAGTAACAGGTTATTTTATTAAACTCAGATTTACAAGAATGAGTGGTCAACCAGTTTGAATTTGTATTTGTCTCCACTGGCAAAATCTTCTGCAATTTCATATATCCATCTACAGGCTGAGTTATTGAGGGATGTAAAATTTTGTTATGATCAACACAATGTGACCTTTTCACTGACATAAACTGATTATAAAGAATAATCTATGCCTACTGATGTTTCGAAATACTTAAGAGGCACACACAAAAAGCTGTTCAAAATACTGAGCACATACAGATGGGCCCCAGACAGCACTGAGAAATACCGAGAGGCCAGCAATAGTGAGGAGATTCAATTATTACTACAAAAGTATACAGAATACCCAGACCCTCCCACTACTGAAGGCATATGTGAGACTGTCCAAAATATAAATTACATCTTCAACAAAACAGCAAATAAAGTTAAATTGAAACTACGTACAAGGAAAAGAAAAACAAAAAAGAACCAATAGTTTGACAAAGAATGTCAAAACCTGAAAAATGAAGCTAGAAAATGATCTAACCTCAAACACAGAGCCTTCACCTTCAGTACTGTGAAGCACTCAAGACATATCAATACAATCAAAACCAAAAAGATGTGTGATTACTTGAAGAGAGTATAGAGTCTAACTCCTTCTGGGACCAGTGGAACTCTATAAAAATGCATTTTATTATAGTGTATTTAATATTATTGTTTATATTTACATATTATTGTATGAATATTAATCTGTCAGTGTTCATAATTTTCTGTAGTGCTTTGGCAATATAGGTTTCTGTCATGCCAATAAAGCTTATTTGAATTTGAATTGTGCCCCAGTCGCTAATATTAATACCATACCCAGAAAGCAAAATTTCTGTGGACCTGCCGGTACTCATTTTAATTAATAGATTGATTTATAATTGCTGTGTATCTTGTATCTCCACTGACATCTGATGATTTGCGCATTATGACCGCTTTTTAAGTAACCACCTACCATTGCTGTGAAGAATAAAATGAGAGAAAGAAATGATGAACTCAAATTTTTTCTGGCCATTGTTTTCTAACCTCATAAGAAGGGACTGAAAAAAGAAAGAAATCCTAAATGTGTCAAAGGGAATTCCCAGTGACGTCATGCGTAGTAAGGTCCCACAAAATGGACCCCCGCCCCCCACAACACCCCCTTTTTTCGCTTTACTTCTTCTTCTTCGTCGCTCTTTTGACAGACAGTGGATGGCTCAACGAACCAGACAGACTAGCGACCCCACGTGTGTCTACATTGAAATGACATCTTCATTCTTGAAAACCCGAGGTTGCGAGTTGGCGGGTTTTCAGTCCGCCAAATATATATGTCTATGATGATATAGATGATCTATGTTCTCAACATAGCAGTGTAATTACTAGTCCGGTTGTAGTAGATATTTGATATATTCAGTAGTTATGTTGTTTTATGAACCTGTTTTACGACTACTTTACAAAAAAGAAGAACTGCCATCCCAAAAACGCTGTTTATGAAACACTCACTAAAATATCTTAAACAAACCAACATCTTAACTTTTTGTTAACATAGATCATTTAGATGCAGTGTGATCATTAGTTCGGGTGTATTAAATGTTTGATATATTCAACAGATAGATCTTTTCACAACCCTATCTTACTACCCTACTCTACAACCAGAGGAACTACAACTGTGGTGCTTATTTGTATCAAGAAACATGGCGAGGCTCATGGGAATTGTAGTTTCAAAAAAAAATATTAGCGTATAATATATGATATATAATATAATTGGAAGTTGTAAATCCTAAACTGAGAGTACACTAGGGAGTTTAAGGGGACGATAAACACATTTGTGTAATCAGATTTTAAATATCTAATTGCTTTATAGTGAAAATTAATTTTAACCATATTTTACCCATATCCGACAGCGTCCCCAATTGTTGACTATATTCACATGATAGCTGAGGCTTTCCTGCTTCATCAATAAATGATGACATGAGGAACACATGAGGAAATAAATGAGGTGAAAACAATTATTAAACGAACGAAGGGAATGGGGGGAACTGTTGGGTTTCTCTTTCTGTAAATTAAAGAGCATGGTCTAGACCTGTTCCATGTAAAAGTGCCCTGAGATGACTTTATGTTGTGATTTGGCGCTATATAAATAAAACTGAATTGAATTGAATATCTCGCAGAAAAGCAAATAATCTCGCCAGTTCATCCGAGACCCTTGTGTGTCTCGGAGGGGAGTTTCACAGCCTTAAAGAAACTGCCCAAAATCTTGCTCAGTCATGGGGTATTCCGCCTTCATTTACACAAAAGCGCGCAAGGCGCACCAAAACACATTTTGATGAGTTATGCGAGGATAAAAAGGCTATTAAATGCAGAGTAGCACTTCAAAGTGTCAGAATTTTACGGAGCTCTAGACACTGCCATTGCGCAGATAACACACAGCTTTCAGGGCATGCAAGAGGTGGCACGGAGGTTGGGTTTTTACGCCCACAGCAACACTTAGAGTCCGACGATGAACTGTATAGATCAGCAAGTGCTTTAGCAGACAAAGATGACTTGTCTGCAGATTTTCCAGACCAAGTGCTTTCAGTAGTGCATTCATGTCCACCATAAAAGAAATCGGGCATGGCTCAATTCAAGATTTGGCACACACTCTATTCATAAAGCACCACTCCATATTGCCAAGTGTGCCTGATGTAGCCACAGCTATTAAACTGTTTCTCACTCTACCTGTCGCAAGCGCCGAGAGATCCTTCTCAAAACTTAAATTAATTAAAACTTATCTGAGAAGCAACAGCATGAAGGTCTGTTGATTATTAACATGTACACACTGTTTTTTGTTTGTTTGTTTGTTTTTTCACTGAACGTTTATTAATCTGCAGTATGTGTGCAGTATGTGTACATGGATTTCCTCATCAATACTTCGATTTTCCACATGAACCTCGGCAGGAAGTAACATGTCCTTTATAGAGCCTCGACGTTATATATATATATATATATATATATATATATATATATATATATATATATCAACACGTTCTCATCCCCAACGCGTCAAATACTGTCGCTTGGTCAGTGGCCCGACATTTCAACGTATGACGCTCTAGGTACCCCTTTCGGGTCAGTTCTGCGCGCGCAGGGCTGTTCAACATATATCAACGGAGTAGTGACCCAGTCGAAATTATGCCGTTTATTCTTTCCTCTTCAAGTTCATAGACTAACGTAATAGCTTGTGGCCATTCTCGAAAGGTGCTAAACTAATGTCATAGCGCATTCTCCCTGTTTATATTTATCAATTGTTTCTCTCCCCGTGCTTTGTATTACCGCTTCTGTGCTGTTTGCTCCCATTTTTACATACATACACTGTCTTTTCAAAATACATTTCCGTGGTCACAGGAAACAGCTAAATAAGCGCAATACTAAAAATATATTACAAGCGCACAGGGACGAGGCTGCATCTAACCTATGTGACAATGTAATAATAATCATATATTTAGAAATAGGGTTTGTCTTTGGCCCCGACGACATTGAGGAAAAATTACAGCAGATAATGAGTTTATATGCTACTAATCGGGGCCTCGGAGTTGTGCTTAAATAATCATTCGCAATGTACTTTGCATGCTGTTAACTGGGAATGTTTACATCTCGGACAGGAAACACATCACGTTACTTCGTCTTCTTCGTCGCTCTTTTGACAGACAGTGGATGGCTCAACGAACCAGACAGACTAGCGACCCCACGTGTGTCTACATTGAAATGACATCTTCATTCTTGAAAACCCGAGGTTGCAAGCAAAACGAGTTGGCGGGTTTTCAGTCCGCCACAAGAGTAAAAAAATGTCGGCGCGCGCGCAAACACACACGCACGCACGCACGCACACACACACACACACACACACACACGTCTAAAATAAAGCAGCATCTTTACGTGTTCTGAACAGAGATCATTTAGATGCAGTGTAATTAGTCTAGTTGTTGTAAATATTTGATATATTCAGTAGTTATGTTGTTTTATGAACCTATTTTACGACTACTTTACAAAACAGAAGAACTGCCATCCCAAAGACGCTGTTTATGAAACACTCACTAAAATATCTTAAACAAACATCTTAACTTTTAGTTAATATAGATCATTTAGATGCAGTGTGATTATTAGTTCGGGTGTATTAAATGTTTGATATATTCAACAGATAGATCTTCTCACAACCCTATCTTACTACCCTACTCTACAACCAGAGGAACTACAACTGTGGTGCTTATTTGTATCAAGAAGCATGACAGGATTTCGGGAGTTTAAGGGGATGATAAACACATTTGTGTAATCAGATTTTAAATATCTAATTGCTTTATGAGTGAAAATTAATTTTAACCATATTTTACCCCTTTTTATGAGAGCATCAGCAATTGTTGACTATATTCACATGATAGCTGAGGCCCAGAGCTCTGTATAACAGTTGGTCCCATGTCTGTACCCCCTTTTGTTGATGAATTATAAGCCCTCAAATATGCACTGAGGTCAAGGTTCAAAGGTCAGTTTTTCAAAGCAGGAGCCATGTGGTATCTTCATACTTACATATGTTATTTTCCAAGCTGAGACCTTTCCAAAAATGTATTTGGTGTAGCTCTATGACAAAGTTTTAATTTTCACATTTCATGGACACAAGCTGACCCAGGCCTAGTTTCGGAGAGCACTTTGAAGGACCAAGGTATAAAATAAATATTTTTATTTGTTTGATTGCTTTTTTCTTTTCTAAGTGTAAAAAGTGGGTCACCCTCAGAGATTACAATAATGCTGACAATGTAGGGCATTACTACAGGCTTTGAGGAAGGCCTGAAGTGGTTGGGTTGGGTTTTGGGTGAGGGCTGAAGAGACCTACCCGTTCTCATTCATGCATAGGCTAGGTTACTATTCACACAACCTTGAAGATGTTTTGTCCTTCATGATTCTTGGTTTTAGGATTCTATATCAGCATGACCAGACCATTCAATCAGAATCCTTTTTTTTTTTAGCCAATGCACACATACAAAGAATGCGCCTTAGCTCCCCCATTATCATTCTTAATGATAATAATGAAACAAAGTAATATTAAAATTAAACTAAAACTTTAGTTTACTTTCTATTTACAGTTTTGAGATAGGATATGATGCCTTATTGCTTATTGCTATAAAACTTGAAGTGACTGTACAAAGGAAATAGTCTATGGTCTGTGCTATGGACAAATAAATGAAGTGTATAAAATTTATGGAGGTGAAGAGAGCAAAAATTAAATCTGACATGTGCATATATGATTAATTGTGAATTCCAGTTTGATAACCCTGTCCTTCAAAGTGCTCTCTGAAACTAAGCCTTGGACAGCTTGTGTCCTTAAAATGTGAAAATTAAAACTTTGTCATAGAGATTCATCACATACATTGTTGGAAAGGTCTCAACTTGGAAAATAACATTTGGAAGTATGAAGATTCTACATGGCTCCTGCTTTGAAAAACTGACTTTTGAACCTTGACCTCAGTACACATTTGATAATTCATCAACAAAAGGGGGTACGGACATGGGACCAACTGTTATAGAGAGCTCTGGGCCTCAGCTATCATGTGAATATAGTCAACAATTGGGGACGCTGTCAGATATGGGTAAAATATGCTTAAAATTAATTTACACTCATAAAGGAATTAGATATTTAAAATCTGATTACACAAATGTGTTTATCGTCCCCTTAAACTCCCTAGTGTACTCTCAGTTTAGGATTTACAACTTCCAATTATATTAAAAACGCTAATATGTTTTTAAAACTACAATTCCCATGAGCCTCGCCATGCTTCTTGATACAAATAAGCACCACAGTTGTAGTTCTTCTGGTTGTAGAGTAGGGCAGTAAGATAGGGTCATGAAAAGATCTGGTGATGGTTTGTTTAAGATATTTTAGTGAGTGTTTCATAAACTGCGTTTTTGGGATGGCAGTGCTTCTGTTTTGTAAAGTAGGGTCGTAAAATAGGTTCATAAAACAACATAACTACTGAATATAATAAATATCTTCTACAACCGGACTAGTAATTACACTGCTAGATGATCTATGTTCAGAACACGTAAAGATTTTGCTTTATTTTAGACATATGTGTGTGTGTGTGTGTGTGTGTGTGTGTGTGTGTCTGTGTGTGCGTGCGTGTGTTTGCGCGCGCGCCAACATTTTTTGAATTACACAGGACTCTTTTGGCAGACTGAAAACCCATCTTGCTTGCAACCTCGGGTTTTCAAGAATGAAGATGTCATTTCAATGTAGACACACGTGGGGTCTGTCTGGTTCGTTGAGCCATCCACTGTCTGTCAAAAGAGCAACGAAGAAGACGAAGTAACGTGATGTATTTCCTGTCCAAGATGTAAACATTCCCAGTTAACAGCATGCAAAGTGAATTGCGAATGATTATTTAAGCACAACTCCGAGGGCTTTTTCCCGAAATAAACAAAGAAAAGAAAAATCCTCTTGTTTTCATTTGAAAGTAAAAAAAGACAATAAAAAGGGGGTGTTGTTGGGGGGTCCATTTTGTGGGACCTTACTACGCATGACGTCACTGGGAATTCCCACTGACACATTTAAGATTTCTTTCGACACACATGCGCATGATACAAAAACGTCATGGTCACCATTTTAAATTACTAGAAAAACGATAGAAAGAAAGATAGTGATGCATTTCATATGTTTATCAAAGTTAGCCATGGATGTATTACAAAAGTCCACCTCCAGAACAAACCACATTACCCGGCATACACCACTTCTTCCGTCACCGCGATTAGTAACATATAAACTCATTATCTGCTGTAATTTTGCCTCAGTGTTGTCGGGGCCAAAGACAAACCCTATTTTTAAATATATGATGTATTATATTGCATTGTCGCATAGGTTAGATGCGGCCTCGTCCTTGTGCTCTTATTTAGGTGTTTCCTGTGACCACGGAAATGTATTTTGAAAAGACAGTGTATGCATGTAAAAATGGGAGCAAACAGCACAGAAGCGGTAGAAAGAAAGAGAAACAAGTGATAAATATAAACAGGGAGAATGCGCTAACTAATGACATTAGTTTAGCACCTTTCAAGAGTGGCCACAAGCTATTACATTGGTCTATGAACTTCAAGGGGAAAGAATAAACGGCATAATTTCGACTGGGTCACTACTCTGTTGATATATGTTGAACAGCCCTGCGCGCGCAGAACTGACGCAAAAGGGGTACCTAGAGCATCATATTTTGAAGTGTGGGGCCACTGACCAAGTGGCAGTATTTGACGCGTTAGGGATGAGAACGTGTTGAATTAAAATCTTTTTTCTTGTTCATTTACACCTGTTCATCCTCTAAACCTGTCAGCAACAAGTGTTCTGAGCGAGTTTAAGACAGACATAAAGTATATGTCTTTCTCTAACATTAGTTAGGCTCTGAGAGACAAGCGTATGTGTTTGGTCGCCTGCTCATGATTTTTACAACGGCTCATGTTCTGAAACTGTCAGAACACGTCCTCTCTGTGAATTAGTAAGGCTCAGAGAGACAAGCGTAGTTGTTGGGATCACAACTCTTGCTTTTTGCCTTTTCTGAAACAGAACTGCGTTGTCTCTGCGACAGAGAGACAAGCGTATGTTTTTGGTTGTCTGCACTTGCATTTTACACCGACTCCTGTTCTGAAACTGTCAGAAAGGCATTCTCTTGGCCAGTTATTCAGGCACAGAGAGATAAGCGTATGTGTTTGGGTCACAACTCTTGCTTTTTACACGGGTTCCTCTTCTGAAACAGTTATAACTGCATTCTTTCTGCAAGTTAGTTAGGCTCAGAGAGACAAGCGTGTGTGTTTGGTTTTCCGCACCTGCATTTTACACCGGCTCCTGTTCTGAAACTGTCAGAAAGGCATTCTCTTGGCCAGTTATTCAGGCACAGAGAGATAAGCGTATGTGTTTGGGTCACAACTCTTGCTTTTTACACGGGTTCCTCTTCTGAAACAGTTATAACTGCATTCTTTCTGCAAGTTAGTTAGGCTCAGAGAGACAAGCGTGTGTGTTTGGTTTTCCGCACCTGCATTTTACACCAGCTCCTGTTCTGAAACTGTCAGAAAGGCATTCTCTTGGCC
Source organism: Euthynnus affinis (assembly GCA_029490765.1). Lineage (NCBI taxonomy): Eukaryota > Metazoa > Chordata > Actinopteri > Scombriformes > Scombridae > Euthynnus > Euthynnus affinis. Next base: position 25,194,591 of record CM055860.1, on the reverse strand, counting down.
AGTTATTCAGGCACAGAGAGATAAGCGTATGTGTTTGGGTCACAACTCTTGCTTTTTACACGGGTTCCTCTTCTGAAACAGTTATAACTGCATTCTTTCTGCAAGTTAGTTAGGCTCAGAGAGACAAGCGTGTGTGTTTGGTTTTCCGCACTTGCATTTTACACCAGCTCCTGTTCTGAAACTGTCAGAAAGGCATTCTCTTGGCCAGTTATTCAGGCACAGAGAGATAAGCGTATGTGTTTGGGTCACAACTCTTGCTTTTTACACGGGTTCCTCTTCTGAAACAGTTATAACTGCATTCTTTCTGCAAGTTAGTTAGGCTCAGAGAGACAAGCGTGTGTGTTTGGTTTTCCGCACTTGCATTTTACACCAGCTCCTGTTCTGAAACTGTCAGAAAGGCATTCTCTTGGCCAGTTATTCAGGCACAGAGAGATAAGCGTATGTGTTTGGTCGCCTGCTCATGCTTTTTACACTGGTTCCGGTATTGAAACTGTAAAAAGAGCATCCTCTCTGTGAATTAGTAAGGCTCAGAGAGACAAGCGTATGTTTTTGGGTCACAACTCTTGCTTTTTACACGGGTTCCTTTTCTGAAACAGGTAGATCTGCGTTCTTTTTTGTGAGTTACTTAGGCTCAGAGAGACAAACGTATGTGTTTGGGTCACAACTCTTGCTTTTCACACCGTCTCATGTTCTGAAACAGTTAGAACTGCGTTCTTTCTGCAAGTTAGTTAGGCTCAGAGAGACAAGCGTATGTGCTTGATCGTCTGCTCATGCTTTTTACACAGGCCCCTAAATTGAAACTGTCAGAAGAGTGTCCTCTCTGTGAATTAGTAAGTCTCAAAGAGACAAGTGTATGTGTTTGGGTCACAACTCTTGCTTTTTACACAGGTTCCTTTTCTGAGACAGTTAGAACTGCCTTCTTTCTGCGAGTTAGTTAGGCTCAGTGAGACAAGTGTGTGTGGTTGGGTGCCGGGTCCTGGATTTTACTCCAGCTCCTGTTCTGAAACTGTCAGAACAGTGTTCTCTCGCGAGTTAGTCAGGCTCAGAGAGACTAGTGTGTGTGTTTGGGTGCCCGGTCCTGGATTTTACTCCAGCTCCTGTTCTGAATCTGTCAGAGTGGCGCTCTCTCAGTGAGGTAGTTGCCATTGAATCTCTACCATATTGTTTTAAAAGCCCCCAATATTGTCTATCCATCTTTTGCATGGATTAAATTACTCTTATTGGCCTTTTACTCACAGAGATTTTATTGCAGTAATGCAATGACTGTAGTTGTCATCAATCAAGTACTTCACATGCTTCACTGAAGTCTCTCCTCCAAGGATCGCTCAGCCCCACCTGTGGTGAAACAGAAGAGAGGAGAGAAACTCAACAAAATGACAGTAAAATGCAGTAATATATCCCATTCAATATCATTGTCCAATATAATGTTTCACTGTGGACATTGTCATATACCAGTTATGTACAGGTACATCTTGTTTTTCAGATATGAAAAACAAGATGTAAAGCTTACTTGGGTATTTTAAAAATTACTATGAAATTAGTTTCACATTCAAAAACGTTGAAACTGAAAAAGACAAAGTTGAAACTGAAAACCGGTTATACTTATATTGACTGATGAAAAAAGACAGACATGAAGAAAAATGATGGCATTGAAAAACAAATCTTAATGCAAAAATACCAAAATTAAATAAGATAATAAGATTGACAGAATATAATTTTTTAAAATGTTAAATTTTTTAAAGTGTTTTATTTTTCAGTGGAGCTTTTTTCAATGACAATACACTTTTTTCAATTGCAAGGTTTGATTTCAATGGCAAATTTTATTTCCGATGCCAAAATGTGAATGTCAGTGTTCTGCCCCATATAAACCTAATTTTTTTTGACAAATTTTCCTCTCAAAGTGCTCCTATAGGTGTATTTGCATCTAAAATGGGTATAAATGTGTTGTATCTATGATGACAAAATATGATTTATATTATTTACAATATTAGTATAATATTTTCACTGTAACCCCTCCTCCTCCCCCCTTCTCCAGCCCTCAGCAGTGGCACATGATGCAGGTACAGTGCGTGTGTGAAAATCTGACAAGAGCCTGTCATTGGGTAGTAGTTCAAACAAAGAATATGTCAGACATTTCTCAAAACACATTTATAATCATCACTAGTTTCCATTTTCACTGCTTAGGTCACTCTATATTAGCAGTTAGCTAATGTTTGCTAGCTAGCCACAGTAACATCATCCAGTGTTGTGTGCAGCTGTTGGAATTTGAGCTGTTGGACATAATTTCAGGAGTCAAATATAAATCAAATTGTAAAAGAATTAGTACTAATCAAATGCTGAAATTGCTATTCAAATGTGTGTGATATTTAGGAGGCAAAAAGGCTGTATCCAGCTCCCTTTATACATTCATGGCGATAAGCAATAGAGCGCGCATCAGAAAAGTGATGGTGAATGTGAGTGGAGCAGAGGAAAAGGTTAGCAGTAAGCTGTCACAATCTGGTAGTAAATGTACAGTGAAGTGCTGCAGCTTGTCAAGACCAAGAAAAGTCATGTCAGTTTCCCCAACTGCTGGAAAATGAAGGGTGTGAGCAACAATGCCTAGCCTGATGATGCTAAACAGAGAACAGAGAAATGTGCTAATCGACCTCCCCAGCCAGGCCAAGTCAGTCAACCTAGGGGAAACACTGCAATCTGTGCTGATATGCATAACAGTTTTCATTATATATAGAGAGAGAAATTTGGATGTGCAGAAAATTAAATGATAATGAATGATTTATGACCTAATATGCTGGATGCTGGATATGCTGGATTCAAAAAAGGACATTTTGGCATACGGGTGCCTCCAAAATGCACATGTACATTCAGAACAGGTCATATCTGATGGTTGTATGTGAAAGAACACCCTAGAAAACCAATGTATAGACACAAGTTATATGAAAATAGTATATTCAGAATCTGCTTCTGAATATACTATTTTCATATACTAATCACATACTTCACATACTACATTCACATAATACACACTTCTTTGTGTGACGTTGTGACATAAAGGCCTCAAAATTTCAACCTCTGAATTTACCTTGGTCCATTATGTATTTAACTTTTAATATGATATTTGGATGTCCGTAAGGATCACATAAAATCTTGAAGTGTGTGTATTTTTTTCATAACTTTTTCATCTTTTTGTTATCAGAAACTCTTATTTAACAGTCAGAATAGCTTTTTCCAAGCGAGTTGTGATCAAAACAAGAAAAGAAAAGAAGTGTGTGTATTTTAAAGCTTGTGTCATGCTTATTTACATCTGTTCCTCTTAATAGATTGTCAAAAACGACTTTTTTGAGCGAGTTAGACTTAAAAATAAAGTATATGTCTTTTTACAATTTTTTCTTCTTTATTCATCAGAATCTCTTATATAACAGTCAGAATAGATTTTTTCCTAGTGAGTTCTGATCAAAACAGGCAAAAAAAGAAGAGTGTGTTTCTTAAAGCTTGTGTCTTGTTTATTACATCTGTTCGTCTTAATAAACTGTCTGAATCGACTTTTCTGAGCAAGTTAGACTCAAAAATAAAGTATTTGTCTTTTTATAACTTTTTCTTCTTTTTATATCAGACTCTCTTATGTACGAGTCAGAATAGCTTTTTTCCAAGCGAGTTCTGATCAAAACAGGAAAAAAAAGAAGTGGTTGTCACGCACAGACCTGTCAGACAAGGAAAAGGAGGCAGACAGGGAGGGGTGAACTCAGATCTTTCACACTAGCTCTGGAGACATATATATGCTTTTGACAGAAACCACTCCTAGCAGTTGACTCACTGACCATTGAAATATACAACTATTTCTCTGTGTCCACCTGCAATTTCTTCTTGTCTCTGCACACTTCATAGTACACATTTCAATCTAACTTTTATCTGGTGATGTGGGTTAAAAGTCTTTACTTTACCTAACATGGACTTGAGGAAAATTAGGACACTCATTTCTTTTACACATCATCTTTTATACTTTAACTCATCACAAGTTTTCGATATATTGATTCAGATTACAGTAAAGGGTCACAATACTTGATTTACTTGATTTTGATAACACTGCTGTGAGGCACACGCACATCTCATTCTGCAAAAAACTATCATTCTCACACCATTGACATTTGATGTTCGCTATGACAGGGAAGTTGCTATAACTTTACTGTACATGTTCCTAATCTACACTGCACTTTACATGGCTGCCAAGTCACACCCCTCAGACTGGGTTGATGGACTATAGTTCACTGTCTATCCTCTGCTCCACACAGAGAACATACACTCATGAAAGGATCGCTCAGTCCCGCCTGCGGTGAAACAAAGGAGAGGAGAGAACCTTAAATGACAGCAAAATGCAGTGATTAATATCATTGTCCATCATGATTTTTCACTGTGGACATTGTCATAAAAAAAAAATAGCATTGCAGTCGGCTCCTCTCTTTGTGCTGCAGAACAGAGAGATTTAGGAGGTCCTTTGTCCCCACAGCAATTAGACTCTTCAATTCTTTGAACTGACTAGTTTTTGTTTTTTGTCTCATGATAATTGGATGAGCTTGGACAATTGGAATTTCCCTTCAGGGATTCATAAAGTATCAATCAATCAAACAATATGCCAGTTCACCCAACCCTAGTATACAGGAACACTTTCTTTTCAGATACGAAAGGTTACCTATAGAATAAAGCTTACTTGAGTATTTTAAAAATTACTATAAAATTAGCTTCACATTCATTGTCTATGAAGCAGCTCCAGACTTTATTCCGGATGGCTTCAGTCTCACGCCTCTGGTTTGTGGCTATGGGAGGAAGTAGTTCATGTTCACAAATAACAGTTACACATGTCACAGTTGCGCAAGTCACAAGCTAGTCTCAAGCTAGTCTCAAGTCTTAACTTTAAAGGCTGACGCAAGTCCTAAGTCACTGTGTTTTAGACTCAAGTAAGTAAAGTCAAGTCACTGATAAACATCAAGCAAGACAAGTAAATTAAGTCACAAGTCAAGTCACCATGTTTTAACACTAAGAAAGGGCAAACCATGTCGTGAGAAAACGGCACTCTAATGGCTATGGTTAGGATTCATAAATACTGCTATTTATTAGGGGTATAATTCTCCAAATCCATGATTTGGTTCATACTTTGTTTTGTTGTTGTTGTTGTTTTTAATAGATTAACTTTAAATTAACTAAGTAAACAAAAATAAATGATCTGATCTTACATGTTTTCCAGGATCTAGTGTTTATAATTTTGTATTTTATGCAGTGTTGATGTCTGTGGATGTGGATGATCAGATTGGTGTGGGAAAATGCTTTCAACAAGCTTTCAGCTCAATCCTGTCTTGCATCATTTTCTAGATTCTGCTAGAGCAGGGGACAGCAACCTTCAGCGTACAAAGAGCCATTTGAGCCCATTTCTCACCATATAAAACCCACCTGGAGCTGCAAAATCTGTTTGATCCCTAAAATGACAATTACACCACTAGTTACATTACACGAATGAGTGAATATCTAATTAGGATTACATATTTCACATAAACAAAAACATACAGATGTATTGTTTACTCAATAAAACAATCAGTTTTAAAACAGTTTAAATTAAAATATTCATTTGTTAAGCACTAACAACTTTTTTGATATTTTAAGGGAAAACATATTTTTGCTAGTTAGTTTGTCAACTATGTTATGGACAGCCTGTATGCCATTACAGACTGACTAAATGCAATTTTTTAGGAGTTCTTGTGTCTATTCTCCCATTTTATTTATTTATTTTTTTTATAGAATTTAAAATTTTGCAGATATAATAGTGATATGATCAGCACTGTCATCAAGGTCAGGAGTATTTTTAATAATAATTCTGCCTTACAGATCATTAAGACGTTTTAAGATATGTTATACAAAACTCCAACCTGTGTGGATGTAATGTACCTCAAAACAGGGGTTCTCAACTTTTTGTAGCTTTCTTCTTGATCACTGACCTCCATCAGACCTGCTCCTTCAGCCCTGTCAGTCTCCTCCATCTTCCTCCTCTCCCTCTCTTTTCCTGTTTTTAGTAACAGGTTATTTTATTAAACTCAGATTTACAAGAATGAGTGGTCAACCAGTTTGAATTTGTATTTGTCTCAACTGGCAAAATCTTCTGCAATTTCATATATCCATCTACAGGCTGCGTTACTGAGGGATGTAAAATTTTGTTATGACCAACACAATGTGACCTTTTCACTGACATAAACTGATTATAAAGAATAATCTATGCCTACCGATGTTTCGAAATACTTAAGAGGCACACACTACGACAAACTACGTACAAGGAAAAGAAAAACAGAAAAGAACCAATAGTTTGACAAAGAATGTCAAAACCTGAAAAATGAAGCTAGAAAATGATCTAACCTCATACACAGAGCCTTCACCTTCAGTACTGTGAAGCACTCAAGACATATCAATGCAATCAAAACCAAAAAGATAAACCATAATGAGAAACAGCTGTGATTACTTGAAGAGAGTATAGAGTCTAACTCCTTCTGGGACCAGTGGAACTCTATAAAAATGCATTTTATTATATTGTATTTAATATTATTGTTTATATTTACATATTATTGTATGAATATTAATCTGTTAGTGTTCATAATTTTCTGTAGTGCTTTGGCAATATAGGTTTCTGTCATGCCAATAAAGCTTATTTGAATTTGAATTGTGCCCCAGTCGCTAATATTAATACCCAGATAGCAAAATTTCTGTGGACCTGATCCGGCTCACACCCAACACTTTCATCCAGCCTACATGCCGCATGGAATGATGGCACTTGGCTCCTAGATCTGGGCCACAAGCAAGCCGTATGTCAACCAAGAACACACCAGGGGCCTGTTTCAGAAAGCAGGTTCAGCAAACTCTGAGTCTAACCCTGAACTCTGAGTGGATGAATCTCAAGATGGGAAACTCTGAGTTTTCGGTTTCAGAACAGCTGATCAGAGTCACCCTGTCTCCTCAAAATTACGTTCCCACACAACTAAATTGCATTCTCAATTACGTTTCTATGAAAACGTATTTTGTCCGCGATTACGTTTGTTTGTAACGTATCACGAATACGTTTCTAATCAATCTACAATGCTATTAGCTATTTTAATTCGAATAACCTTTCTCTACTATAACATACATATATATTGGTTACAGGCTTACGCGTTTTTCTTAACACACCTGGATTTGTCCTTTTTCAACGTGCCAGTACTCATTTTAATTAATGGATTGATTTATAATTGCTGTGTATCTTGTATCTCCAGTAACATCTGATGATTTGCGCATTATGACCGCTTTTTTAAGTAACCGCCTGCCATTGCTGTGAAGAATAAAATGAGAGAAAGAAATGAAGAACTCAAATTTTGTGGCCATTGTTGTCTAACCTCATAAGAAGGGACTGAAAAAAGAAAGAAATCCTAAATGTGTCAAAGGGAATTCCCAGTGACGTCATGCGTAGTAAGGTCCCACAAAATGGACCACCCCCCTCTCCCCGGCCCCTACAACACCCCCTTTTTTCCGCTTTACTTCTTCTTCTTCGTCGCTCTTTTGACAGACAGTGGATGGCTCAACGAACCAGACAGACTAGCGACCCCACGTGTGTCTACATTGAAATGACATCTTCATTCTTGAAAACCCGAGGTTGCAAGCAAGACGAGTTGGCGGGTTTTCAGTCCGCCAAAAGAGTCACACACACACACACACACACACACACACACACACAAATATATATATGTCAAAAATAAAGCAGCATCTTTACGTGTTCTCAACATAGATCATCTAGCAGTGTAATTACTAGTCCGGTTGTAGTAGATATTTGATATATTCAGTAGTTATGTTGTTTTATGAACCTATTTCACAACCCTACTTTACAAAACAACTGCCATCCCAAAAACGCCGTTTATGAAACACTCACTAAAATATCTTAAACAAACCAACATCTTAACTTTTTGTTAACATAGATCATTTAGATGCAGTGTGATTATTAGTTCGGGTGTATTAAATGTTTGATATATTCAACAAATAGATCTTTTCACAACCCTATCTTACTACCCTACTCTACAACCAGAGGAACTACAACTGTGGTGCTTATTTGTATCAAGAAACATGGCGAGGCCCATGGGAATTGTAGTTTCAAAAAAAAATATTAGCGTTTTTAATATATTTCGGCGCGCGCCAGCACTTAAGTACTACTCTTTTGGCGGACTGAAAACCCGCCAACCTCGGGTTTTCAAGAATGAAGATGTAATTTCAATGTAGACACACGCGGGGTCGCTAGTCTACCTGGTTCGTTGAGCATCAATGTTGTCGGAGCCAAAGACAAACCCCATTTTTAAATATATGATTATTATTGCATTGTCGCATAGGTTAGATGCGGCCTCGTCCCCGTGCGCTTGTAATATATTTTTTTGTATTGCTCTTATTTAGCTGTCTCCTGTGACCACTGAAATGTATTTTGAAAAGACAGTGTATATATGTAAAAATGGGAGCAAACAGCACAGAAGCAAGAATAAATGGGAACAGGTAGAATGCGCTATGACATTAGTTTAGCACCTTTCGAGAGTGGCCACAAGCTATTATGTTATAGGAATGCAACTAAAAGTTGTAGAAGTACAAAGCAAGAGGATACGAAACTGAGAAATACTACTTTTGACCAAAAAGCACACTCACAGACTCAAAAAGCAGGATCATTATGAAAAGAATTTACTTTGTCAGCAAGCACAACACAGGACAATAATAATAATACTAATACTACTACTACTACTACTACTAATAATAATAATAATAATGATAATAATAATAATAATAATAATAATGTTTATTTGTTTATATAGAACTTTTAGAAACAAATGTTACAAAGTGCTTCACAAAGCAATAAAAAGTTAAGGCAATTGAGTTAAGGCAGGCAGGAAAAAGCGAAAAAAAAGTAGCACAGACTCAAGGCCAAAACAAAAGGCCTGCAACGCTAGACTAGAAGACATGATACACACTGTGGCTAATAACTAGGGTATTGTGCAGGTCTACAGTATAAACTGTTTGGATACTGGGGTAATGAGGATCATGGCTTCAGCCAGGTGCAAGGTCAGGTGAAGGGAAAAATTAGGAACACAATAAGTACAACTGGTGGGCAGGAGGAGAGTAGCAGGGTCTGAAATGATGGAAAATGTTGGTGATGTTAGTGGGCATGTGTAATAACTGTAACAAAGCTGATGTATATATATATATATATATAAAGCACAAGCACACTAATGACTGAATTATGGCACTTCTAACACAGGCCACAGTGCAGGCTTTGCTAAAGGCGAGGACGATGACCTTGCCAGAAGCAGTGAGCGAGATAAATTGGCCAATTAGAGGAAAGGTGAGAGAACAATGGTAATTTTGTTGAGTAAGACTTTGTAGAGAAGTTTTGATTGTTTTTAAAAAGGTAAAAATAACTTTTCTACTTTTGTTTTGAAGCGAGAGAGAAGAGATCTTCATGGCAGTGAAGATTGACGTGGAGAGGTGTGGACTAATTTAACAGAATAAAGGATTCACAAATCAGAAACTGTGTTTGATTGACTTGCTGGATTCTCCATGATAATCTAGTCCAGGTTTGACAGGTCTAAGTATAGTGGTTTTTGATGTGGACCTGGTCTAATGTGGTCTGGATGCGAGAAAATCAGTGAAATCGCCCTTTTTTTGCATTTTCACAAATAGAATAGAGGTTTCACAGATCAGAAATTGTGCTTGAAAGACACTTTAGAGGATTCACAAATCAGAAACTGTGTTTGATTGACTTGCTGGATTCTCTATGATAATTTAGTCCAGGATTGACAGGTCTACGTGTTGTGGTTTCTGATATGGACCTGGTCTAATGTGGTCTTTATGAGAAAAACACAGTTAAAACGCCCTCTTTTTTTTTTTTTTTGGCATTTTCACAAATAGAATAAAGGTTTCACAAATCAAAAACTGTGTTTGATTGACTCTCTGGATTCTCCATGATAATCTAATCCAGGTTTGACAGATTTAAGTATACATTATATTATTCATTGATCCCACATGTCTCAAGCTTCTTCCTGATATTTCAAATTTAAATTGAGATTACACATAATTTGCTAATAAACATTAGCACAATGTAATAATGATTTCAGTGCATGAGCTGCTCTTACAAACTAAGAGCTGTCGATTTTATTCTGAGCAGACGCTAAATTTACGCAGTTTAATATCATAATGTGAGAAAAAAAAACGCTTTACATGATAAGCGTAAAAGCGGTAACTTTAGAAAGTTCTGAGTGACTAAATTAGCAGACATACATAGTAACATACTAGTAATGCTTTGATACGGACTGAGTGTGTGGCTCTGTTAAAAGGGAGGAGACAGAGAGGCAGGGTTTGTTGAAGAAAACCTGCCAGAGAGCAGGTTAGCTTCACACAGTCAGTTGCTGCGGTAACTGCCCCCAAGTTTAAGGTAACTCTCCTTCTGAAACTGAAAACCCAGAGTTTCCCTCATCTCAGGGTGAACAAACTCAGAGTTTTCACTAAACCTTCTTTCTGAAACAGGCCCCTGATGAACCAGAACTGGCCCACATCCACAATATACATACCTGCGAGCACCAAGTCTTTAGATAGATAGATAGATAGATAGATAGATAGATAGATAGATAGATAGATAGATAGATAGATAGATAGATAGATATTTCCTGGGTGCATCTGGACGGTTACAGAGCAGATATTAGCCTGTTATAAGCAAACTACAATACCCAGTGGCTAGCTTACACACAGCCGGTGCAACCCAATGCAGAAATCAGTATTTATAGTGTTGGTTTGATATTGGTCAGTGAAATTTCAGCACAATGCCTTACGTTGTAGGAAGGAGCAGTTATCCAAATAGCTGCTACTGGTTGCCAGTTAAATTTTCAACAGCGAAATTGGTTAGCTAACATCATTAGCTGCTACAGATGAAACGTCTAAGGTTACACACAAAACAGCTTTTCAATGTTAACAAAAGAGGGCATACCTGTAGATTGGCCTCATTTCCTTCTCCTGTTTTCTCAATTTTCTTCCTTGTGCACCCTAAGCATCTGGGCAGTAAACTACACCCCCGCAGGATATAATTTTGAGTATACTATACCGGGTGTGTGTGTGAGTGTGTGTGTGTGTGTGTGTGTGTGTGTGTATGTGGGGTGGGGTGGGGGGGGGGGGGTCGGTTGAGCGCCCCTATCTACAACCAATCAGCCAACAAAAGCGGACAGCAGCAGTGGCATAGCCTCAGATAGCTATGCATCTCAGCTCTTAAAACTGGGACAGGGCAAATTTCCCTGTAGATATTACAGATGCAAATGTGAAAAAGTTTATTATGAGGGAGGGACCATGCAGATTTGAAAGTCCGTATCCTAAACCCGGATAAGTTGATTGTACTCAAACCGTTTGCGTCAAGTGATTGCCTCAAATGGTTTGAGTTATTGACAGTGGAGAAAATTATTTTAAGTACAGTCAACTTAAGTGTACAAAAGTCAGAATTTATGTTTTTAAGTTATATACACTTAAATGGTTTAAGTAATCAACAATCGAAAAATAAAATAAAATTGAGTCGACTACTTAAAAGTAGTATAGTCAAAACTTAATATTATAAGTTAAATATACTTTAAATCCTAGTTTTATTAAAATATGAAATAATTAATTAAATTAAAATATTATGTCTGGGATTAGAAAATTCCAATTAAAGTCTTCTTTTGTCAATGAACACACAAAGCAGTACATTTTATTTTTTTTATTTAGATATACAACAAAGCAACAGATATGTAATGATGCTCTGAGTGAAATACCAGATGCAAATCCAAAATAAGACCTTGTTTTCATAAAATTATCAAAATGGATCTTTGCCAACAATTACAATAGTATATTTCTTTCTCTTTCTTCTGCAGAGATACCTTACAGGACCTTTGCAGCACATAGAACATTGAATTATAAACAATTTCCATGTCCTTAAAAATACAATGACAGCACAGTTTTTTAAACGCTTGTTCTGTGAACAATTTTAAAGTTCGAAAAAAAAAACACAGACCATATAGCAACTGAGTGCAAGGAAAAACTGTATGCTTTCTGTGCCACACAACAAAGCAGACATTAAGAACAACTATCTCACTATGTGAGGATATTAGTTGGTAGAAAAAAACCCTGAAACTTTCTAACATGTGTCCTCTGTAGAATTATCTCAGTAAAACACAACAGTAGATACATGCAGTACAAGATTTATCACATACAAGTGAGTGCAATGTATTTGTGCAACAATCTAGACACAAACATGAAGAATTGTGCCATGAATGTGAATGTGTCTTACACTGCAAGATCATTCTTCAGCTTTTGAACCTTTGGAGGTTGCTCACTTCAACCCAAATTTAGCTGCTGAATGAAGGTAAAAGTGTTTTTCAAGCACTTTGGGTACTGCAGGTGGAGTGCATAGGTAAAACCAAACAAGAGGCACATTGCTTGAGGTAGGTTGGTGAGTACATCCATTACAAGGCTGCCCTCTAGGATGATCCCCACTCTTGAGGGGTTTAGTTGTGGCAATGCTGAGCTTGCTGGGTTTGCAGCGCTGATGTCCTCATAGCAGAGGATTCCCACTGGAATTTTTATGGAGTCTCCCTCATTAAGAGTCTATTGTGAGAGAAACAAGACAAAAAGAAAGAGGATATCCAGGTTAACAGCAATTTGTCTACAATCAGCTGTATGGTCTTCACAAACATTATTATTTTTGTAATTCACAGTGGTTTTATTTTCGATAATGTTGTTAGAAGCATTTTTGTGTGTTCCTGTATAGGTGTCTGTTGTTGTGTAGATCCGATGTTGTGACAGTCGGTGCTGTATTGTACAATGTGATGTGTGAATGGCAAAGATAGAGAAAGGTTCATTTCTCTTCAGGTGCACTTTTTTGACCAGATTTTTAGTGGCCTATTACTAATTATCATAACCCATCATCCCCACAAATATAGCAGAATGGAAAAACTGATTCAAACAACAATTTTTTGTTGTTTTCAACAAATTTTACTCACTGAACTGCTCTTAAAGAACATAGATGCATCATCCCCAAGAATGACTGGAAGTCCTCTCAGGACAAGGCATCTAATTGCTGTTGGGTCAGTGCTCTGCAAAGAGGTATAATGCATACTTAAATGAAGAACAGATATATCTTATATCAGTGTATTTATTCATATAGAAGTGGGAGAGTTAGCTTTTGTAATATGGATGAACTAAACATCAATATCATTACAAGGTAAAATCGAAATATCAACCCACCGTTGTCTGTTGTAGCAGGTCAGCTAACTGCTTGCCTATCCGACCTGTCTTCCTCTTGAAGATTTCCATCAAGCTTGGACACAAACCATCAAGAACACCAAAGAACTCTTCTTTAAGATTTCCTGTTAAACTCCAAGTACACCTGAGAAATATAAAGTGAGCTCAACTTTGATATTCAGGCATAGTTACTTATTACACTAATAAACCTCTCTGAACTGTTGTCTAATTATGTGTGTAACACAAATAAGACAAGAAATGTAAAGGACACTTTCACAAACCTGGCTTTCAGTGAATAGCGCTGGCCAGCGCTGGACCATCTGGCTAATGTCAGGCTCATGCTTTACAACCTCCTCCCTTCTAAGGGCAAATGTGATGTCCATGTTTTTTCTAATAAGAGAACCATTTGGGTTTTTCTTCTGCATTTCATTGAACATGGCCTCTCGAACCGCTTCAAGCCCAGCAACATCCATTCCCTCTGGAAATTCTGGAAGGTAATTGATCTCCCCTTTTCTTGGCTTCTTTATATTTTTGCAAGAAGGCTCACCATCAGCATTGTTTTTCCCCTGTTTACCACCGTTGACTGTTACATCAGGCCCTCCCAGCTGGCGCATTTTCGTTCTGTAATTCCCCATTTTGAATTTGAGGTTGTTCATCCATCCTTGACAACCAGATGATGAGCCTTGTTCTTTAAGGCAGGGGTGTTCTGCTACCAAGGCTTTTGCAACAACTTCAAATTCCTCTTTTGTTGAGTAGGCTTTGTAGTAGGGCTGTAGTCAACCAGAGAAAATCTTGATCGACTAAAATTGTAAATAATCTGCGACTAATCGATTAGTCGCAGGGGGTGCACAGTGAATTCTGCTATCTGTATTTCTCTGTTTAGCGTCTTCAGGCTAGGTTAATCCATTGTTGCTAACTTTGGAGCTAACTCCCTTAACTTTCCAGCACTTGGAGAAACAACAGACGTGACTTTTTTAGCGTTTATTAACTGACACACTGTAGTCTGTGCTGTATATTTACTGCCAGACTGACAGCTTACCGCTAACCTTTTCCTCTGCTCCGCTCGTATCCACCGTCACTTTCTCTGTGTCCAACTCGCTACATAAACACACTACGCAATGACGTATAACACAGTTGCTCGTTTCCCAGGCAACAACACAGCGGTTGACTCACGCGCTGCACAGACTCCCACACGCTAAATATTTCTGAATGAGTGGATATTTGGCATTTATTCTAGCATTAAAAAATATTTTTTGGCCTGGCAGCCTGATTCAGTAAAAGTTCAGTACATTTAGTAAACGCTCAGTAACGTGTACAGTTAGACCATGAGTTAGACCCTATCTCTATACAGTCTATGGTTAGACCTCCGCGCCGGAGTTTGGGCGAGTCCAAAGTTGTGAAAACAGCGGGGGTGTTTTGAATACACCCCCGTTTTCAAAAGGTAGTTTGTTGGTCTGTCCCCCCACTGCAGGAAAATAATGGATTAATCCCAGAAAGCTGCTGATGTAGCACTTTTCTCCTTATGAAAGTAGAGACAGAGATACATGGAGATTAGTCGACCAATGAGAATTTAGTCAGATGAGAGAGTGTCGACCAACTAATCGACTAGTCGACCAACAGACTACAGCCCTACTTTGTAGCCATAGATTGTCTCTGCCAGTTTCTCAAGAATATCGTGCTTGATAGGGATCTGATGGCCTCATTTAGCATATCTAAAGTAAAGTGCTTCTTGGCAATCTGATCTGTAACATGTGTTGTATGGGGACATACACAACTGTTTTGTGCCTTTTTCAACAACATATTCTACAGGCACCACCAGGGGAAACTTGTTCCTCACATAGGCTGCCCTCTTTTTTTATAGTTCCTAGAGATCCATGTTTGCCACACAGTGATGTCATCACATCACTCTCTGAAACAGCACACATAACTTATTTTACAACTAATTCATCCACATTTTGATAATGTTTCTTAAGTACAGCCTTGACATTACTGTACAGCAATGGTTGTGACAGGTCATGTATTTGGCAAAGGTGTTGTATCACTTCTTGTACAGCACTCTCTGGAATATGCAGAATAGTTTGCATTTTCAATAAGAGAGATGCTAGATTATGTTCAAGTTATTTTCCTAAACCTCAAAGATCATTGCAAGTTTCTTCCATGACCTCTTGGTCTTTTGTGTCAGAAGTTGCCAGTTGCTCTAACTCACCTTGACTTTCACTGCCTGCTTCATCACAAGCATAATTGGATATACTGACAGTTATTTCAGACTTGAAATTCTTCCAAGTATGCTATCTATGTGTTTTACTTTTGTGTGCATTGAAAGTGGAGTATACACTGCTCTGAAATTTGCAGTCTTTATAAGGACAATCAACTTTATGATTTACTTTTAAGTGAGTACTCTGCAGATGAGCAAAGTATTCACTTTCAGTGCAGGGTTCAAGAAATTCGCATGACAAACAGCAAAACTTAATTTGAGAGACTATAGTTTGTGATTGATCTACACTTCTGGTGTGAAAGCGGGATAAATGGCTATGAAGTGCATTGAGAGATTTAAATGTACACATACATTCCTGATATAAGCAAGGTAAGGGCTCAGTTCTTGTATAAGTCCCATGTTTTAGCCTATAGTGTTTAAAAAGATGTGTTCTTCTCACAGATGGCAGGGCAGTACTTGCATTTCCAAGGCATTTTAATATGGCTTTAAACAAAAATAGCATGGCAAATGAGGTTTATGTTAAAAGTGGGCATTTTTTCAAAACTACATTGAATAATTTGAATTTTCCACTACTGTTGCAAAACTGTATGTAGTGAACACACAAGTAGGGAGAACTACTCTAAAAACACAATGCTGCACAACACTGGGCAACAGTGTTTAAAATTTACCTGATTTCTGCACACATTTAAATGTACATGTTTCAAACTACAAAAGTTCCAGTTTCTAATTAGTGGTACTTGAATAGAAAAAAACAACTCACCTCATTCAGGCAGAAAATTGCATCCTCTTTACAGCAGGCAAATGTCCTTTAAAAGTGTCCAAAGTTGAAAAAAAATGAAAAATGCAGGCAGAACACGTATTGTCTGAGGAGCATGCAAAGTGTACAGACCTTAAATTGCTCTTAAAATTCAAAAATGGCAACTTCTCTGTAACCTCCGATGGACAAGTACGGACTTGTTGACACATTGATCCTATGAGCAGTTTCATCATACACAGAAAAGTACCTTCCTCTCTCTCGCTTATGCCCATTGCCCACTTATTCCTCCTTAGAAAAATCTGTTTTAGCAGCATCCTAGTGCTTCCACAGTCGTGATGAGTGGTCGTGATTAGTGGTTTCTCATCAGAGGTCTGTTGACACAAATCTGAACTGTCAGGATTATTGGACACGGTGTGAATGGGTAAAATTCTATTTCTTGTGTGCATTAAGTTGTGCTCAAGATGAGTTATTAGAAATTGTGAATACAGTTGATGAACTATGTGTTATTTAGACCTCATTTCTTATTGCATGTAGGCAATACTACATTGCTACATATGACATAAGTGAAATACTAATGCAGCCCTACATTTACCAGAGGGCAAGTCATATGGATATACATTTTCATGAATATTGGACATTGCACATAGGAGATAAGTATCTCTTTTTGTGTTCACTATGTGGCACTAGCCAACACCCACTAATGTTATATCATTTTGCATAACATGTGTAGACCATACCATATAAATTTAATGTAAATCAGATGATGTTTGTCACATAACGCTGATTTCCTATTGTCAGTAGGTTGCGCTATGACTAAATATTGATATATAGATGTATTTAGGCCTGGACTTTTAATCAAACATGAGAAAATTGGGGCAGATTGGTTGTTACAACAACCTCCTGTTTAATGCCCCAAACATATTTCACTTATGTAGTATTGCCTACATGCAACAGGAAGTGAGGCCTAAAGATACACAACTGTATATGTATATGTATGTAATGTATACACAACTTCTAAAGTCATCTCCAGTGCCAGGTAATGCACACAGGAAATAATATTTTACCCATTCACACAGTGTCCAGTAATCCTGACAATTCAGAGCTGTCTCATCAGCTCTGAATGTTATATATCAATACCATGGCTGCCACTCTGTCCAATGTGCGCAAGGTGTGAGGGCCTGTTCATTGCTGATTGAGATTTTTGTCAATTTTGCATGATTCTGGCTCAATCTTCTCTTCTCAAAACATGACTGAATTCTTAACATTCTTGAAATCTCATGTAACATATTTTTTGTGATTTGGGTGAACACCATTGTGCATTCCACACATATAGTCTGCTCTATTTCATTAAGCTGTCTTAAACACAAAATACTCAAAAAATAATTTGTGAGAGGCCTTTCTTAGTTGTAACAATGTATACCAGAAATAATACAATACAAGAGAGCAACATACACTGTCACTTCCTCCTTTTCACTGCAATTAATAACCATAACTGGTGAGGCAATGTGAGTCAAACAGCTCTGAGAGAATACAGCCTTTCAACAAGGATCCCAATACCAAGAGAATCCCCTACTTGTGAGGGGTCTACTGATCAGCTCAGTTAGTTGATTTAGGAAACAATGCAACTTTTAGTGAGACATTTACAAACCAGAGCTAATAAGTACAACATTATGCATATGGCAAACTACCCTGACAAATGCCCTCAAAGTACCCTGATAAATGTGTTCACATAAATGTCATTAGTCACAGAACAGACCAACCTATAAACTCAACAGTTTGCATCAGCAAGTTTGTCAGCTGGGAAAAGTTGGCCTGGATTGACTCTTCCATCTTTATCTAAATTTCCTTGTTTGCCAATTAGTGTGATGCTATTCCATGAACAGTTTTTTCAGGAGGAGGCAAATAATATCCGACAAATGCAACATCTTAATTTCAACAAATCTTATTTTAGGTACTGCAGGACTGATAATAATTGTGAAAATGCCATAGCCGTTTGTCACTAGGGATGGGAATTGATAAAATGTTATTGATGCAAATGCAATTCTGCTTCTCAGTCTGATTATTATGATTCCTGATTAACTTTCTGTGTGGAAAAAGGAGGCTTACACATGGTTCAATGTGAACACAGCTGTTTTGACCTTGCATGCTGATGAATATATGAAGATAACTGATAGATAAGGAGGAACTGATAAACTCAGAGGTGTAGGATTCTGATGGATTGACCATTTTGGAACTGGTTCTTGATTCCCATCCCTTTTCGTCATCATGGTGGATGAGAGATAACCCATTTCCTAAATGTTAACACATAAAAACCCATGTATTTGAATGCAAAACCAGATGACATGATGTGTATCTCTATTGTATTGAAGCTGCAGTACCTTACAGACATACATTTGATTTGTACATTCACCAAATTGCTTTGTGTATATCATTCAGTGTGCTCATCAGTGAAAGTACTCTTAATCATATTAGATTCTGAAAACACATTTTTTATGATATACTGTGTTTGCAGCTGTATTTCTGTGCCACATTAATAACAATAATATTAAGTTTTCAGAAACTTTCCTTAATTTGGGTGAGTTTTGGTTTCAGCTGACAAGAACAATACAAGCAGTTGCTGGCATAACAGCTAGCAGAGCTTCACTCTGGGGTTTAAATTAAATGACATGAGACCTCCTTACACATTTAAACACACATTTGTGTGCAATGAAATGGCCTTTAGCAGCCAGACAGGACTTAGTAGTATAAACATGGAAAAGGCACATTTTATTAAGAGGAAAATACCTGCTGAGAGCTCTGATAGTTTGGGGAAAGTGTTAATTTACCAATGAGATTTGAAAAGGATTTGGGATATTAGGGCAAAATGGCACAGAATGCAATGCAATGTTCAAAGACTTACTGTATGATTCTCATTCCCAAAGCTAAATCTACATATCCAGAACTAATGATGCTGCTGCTGCTGATGGACTCCACCCCCTCTCCCTCCGAGGTGTGGTGGTCACCCCTCAATAATGGACTGACACCTTGCCATCACATACCTGAAGAAAAACACGTCAGTCAGACCAAGCTTTAGCATTTAAATATGTATTGTATGTGTATTTGTGTTGGTTGAGTCAAGTCTATGGAGGGTGATTGAAAGTTCAAGTTGGTTTTTGATAGGTGAAAATATCAGTTAGACTGAGGTTGGTTGAAATCAAGCATCTCTTTAATTCAAACAGAACATATGCTACAGACACAGAGAGTGCAAAGAGTCTCCATGGAGAATTCTGAAGACACAAAGGAAAATCACAGATATATATTGGTGGCCTTGGGAGGCCCTTCAGTTGTTTATGGTTACCCGCCAAACCAAGACACAGCTACAATCAGATGTTGGCCACAGTTCATGCATTAGGCATAGTCTATCACTCTTAAGATGAACTATAACACATAAAGAAAGAATGCATGGTACACATTTTCTATCATTTCCCCCTGTTTAGACTTATAACATAAACGGATAAAATCAAAGAAAAAGGTGTCACATTATTATGGATGCAATTGACCTGAACATAAGTAATATAGGATAAAATCATACTTAAAATTATCATAAGCAGTTGTATGTTTACAAAAACAGATTTTAAAAGGTGACTATGAAGTTACATTATATAATAATACAAAAAAAAGAATCAACTGGAATGATCTATTCTGAAGTTAGTAATTAACCCCCTAATGATTCACAACTGATTTAAAATTATGACTTCTAGATTATATCAATCTCACATAAATGACAAAATGTTTTGGCTCCAGTACATTTGTAAGTTACAACGTTTCCATCAGAGTCATCAGTTAATATCACTCCTCACGATTTTCAATATTAATCGTCATAAAGAATCCTTCTTTTGTAACATTACATCACTGATCTAACAGTAGAATTTGCTCCTGATTTCTCGCCTCCTGGTGCATGACCATAGCCACAGTCCTCCTTATCAGTGCTTTGAGAATGGGAATGATGCAACAAATGACTATGAGGATCAGAATTAGGAAAGGAGTAAATTGAGTTAACAATTTGAAGCAGACAGCATACCATGGACCAGTTACAAACCAAGACCTGTCAAATTTAGTGTCATGATCAACAGCATCACCCAAAGAGGTCAGATTAGGGCGGCTGTGGCTCAGGAGGTAGAGCGGGTCGTCCTCTAATCGGAAAATTGGTGGTTGATCCTGTCCACATGTCGATGTGTCCTTGGGGCAAGACACTTAACCCCAAATTGCTCCTGGTGGCTGTGCCATCAGAGTGTGAATGTGTATGAATGGTTAGTTTCCTCTGATGGGCAGGTTGGGGCCTTGCATGGTAGCCCCTGTAACCATTCAGCGTACGAATGTGTGTGAATGGGTGAATGTGATTTGTAATGTAAAAAGTGCTTTGAGTGGTCAGAAGACTAGAAAAGTGCTATACAAGTATGGTCCATTTACCATTAGCAATTGCCTGCTGAATAATTTCTCCCTCGTCATCATTAGCAGGAATGTACTTGCAGCATGAGGCACCTACGACTGTACACACAGTGTGCAGTCGTAGGTGCTAGATGCAGTGCAGCTAGCTGCAGTGAGCTGATCTAGCACAATGCGATTTTGAAGAGTGACAGCCTTAAGGCCTCACAACTCCTCTCGCTCAGCCTGCCACATAGCTAGCGTGATGTTTACAAACCAGGGGAATCTGTAGTTCATGGTCTTCATCCTCAGCATCACCTTACTGACTCCGAGAGATGGAACAAGTGACAGCATGACTTTCTCCCCTGTGGACCATAATTTATGGTCTTCTGGAACATTGGAGCCCCAGACAGGGTCATGCGACTGACTCACATCTCTCCTTATACGCTGCTCCCCTGGACGTTCACCAGGGTGGGGCATGGCTGAAATGATGAAGGAATGATCAGTCGGCATTACAGCCACACAGCGGCCCACCCAGCCAGTAGGAACTTGAGTATACATGCAGTATCCACAGAGAAACATTACATCAGTCCCAAGGACATCAGGCACGGTAAAATAAGGTGCACACCTACTGCCCCGCACAGTCTGTGAGTCTTTCCCTCTTTGACGGAGGAGGACTCAGACAGAGCTAGATTTTGAGCAAAACAATCAAATTTAATCTTGGGTCTCAGGTGAACTGGCCCGAACAGAGGCTCACTCCCAGCTCTAAGAATCTTAAATCTAGAAAACTTTCGGCCTAAAGAGGGTGGCAGGAAGGCAATCTACTACCGGTTGCCCTAAAGACTGTTTGGTTTAACACAGATGAATTAACACTAGAAACCAGGATATCAGAAAACAAACTCTTTAAATCTTCAACAGGTTTAGGGATCACATGGGGGTAGCAATTGGCATATGACTACACACATAATCAGAGCGGTTCTTGGATTCAGCAACATATTTGGCGTATGTATACCAAAAGTTACGTGTATACATTGTAGAATGTGACCTTCCTCCAGAAAGCATTCCCAGCCAAGCATCCTGAGCGTGGCTGATGAGGTCATCTTCCAGAGATTGAACTCCTCTGGACAAAGGTAGATAAGGACGAATAGTAGGCAGGAACCATATGCAACTGAGTATCATCAAAACAGTCACACAGAGCATAACAGTCAACACTTTTTTACACAGTACCCAATAATACCACCACTGTGGAAAGGATATGGTTGCTGGTGTCTCCTGTGCAGGTGATGCGGGTTGTCCACTCCTCTGGGACGCCATTAATCGACTTCAACACTCCTCGAGTCCACCAGGTGGCAGCAGCGGCCCGACAGGCCTTCACCCTCTAGACCAGGGGTATTCAATTAAAAGTCACTGAGGTTGAGAAATTAAATTTTGCCCAAGTAGAAGGTCCGAAATAAAGTTAGTGTCTTATAGCCTACTCCTATGTCCACATTTTCATATGGTTTCAACAATATTTATTGTTAATTTCCAATACAGGAAATACCATAAATAAAAGTAGTCCCAGGCAAATAAGTTCAAGGCCTTTACTTCAGGTAAAGGAAACAGAATCCTCTGAAAGGAATACAAAAGTGCAAACACAATGGAATTACTCCTTTTTCTCTTAAATTAAAATTCAAGGCCCTTATTTCAGACTAAACAAAACACAAACCTCAGAATAGAATTAAAGCTGCAAGCAGCGTTGGACGGGCCTGAGCCCCCCCCGCGCACGCCGGGACCCGGCGCCACGCCGTCCCTCGCACTGGCCGCCCGCGAGCCCGGTGCGAGGGGCGTGACTCTGCAGCACCTTTAAAGTTCGGTGCAGACAGGAGCGTGTACAGTGAAGTCGTAGCAAGCTCCCTGTTATGGCTAAACATGACATGTCAACGGTGTGAGAATGACACATTTCTGCTGAAGGAGAAGTGTGTGTGGAAAGCTTCTGAGAAGTTTGTGTGAAAAAGAAATCAATTTTCTATTTTTCTAAAAGTAAAGACTTGTAAGCCTCATGGCCTGATAAAATAGTCATATATTTCATATATAAGTAAGGAAAAACCACAGTACAAAGCCTCAAAATGTAGTTATGTTTATTTATGTACACTACTTTATTACTAAGCAGGAAGACTCTGTGTGTGTGTGTGTGTGTGTGTGTGAGGTGTCAGATGTCAGATGTCGACTCCACCCCCTCCTGCAGCAAGCTGCCCAGAGCAGGGAGAGAAATGTTCTACTCCTGTTTTAAAAAAATACCCAAAATACCCACAATACCCACATTTTGTAGATATATGTGTTGCGAATCCAATGGTGTCAAGCATGAGTGGTCTCAGAGAAGATAGCAGTTGATTCCCACTGAAATTTTGGAAAATGTTGGAAAAATGTGGAGAAATTTGAAATTGTTTTTGCATTTTTTGGACTTCCTGTTGGATTTAGGTATGGGGTGTCAGCGTATGATTTTTAGGTCTTGCAAAGACGAACAATCTCATCTTGGTTGCATCTGTCTGCGACATTCCTACGGGCCGTAGCGTCCGAAATAAACTCTCTCCCATTGACAACCATTATAAACGTACCAACTTTGGAGGCCTATATTTTGAAAACCGGACCTCCTATTACAAAGTTGTTCGGAACTTTTGTTCAGACAGTGTTAGAGAGCGATATATTACAATCTGAAGCCATGTCGATGTGCGGTCTCGGAGGAGATGTCGTCTAAAGGTCGTCTGCCATTTTGTTCAAAAAATGTGACATTTTTGGATTTTCTGGAATTCCTGTTGGATTTAGGTCCGGGGTGTCAGCGTATGATTTGTAGATCTTGAGCAGACGAACAATTAGGCGTTGGTCCCGTGTCTCTATGACATTTCTGTGGGCCGCAGCGGCCAAAAAACTCCCAAAAACCAACTAGGTGGCGCTACAGAGCTAATTTGGGGTGGGGGGGTATAATTTTTACATATTATCGAATTTTTCGCCGGACTGGACGTCCCTGCCAAATTTGGTGAGTTTTAGAGCATTTTTAGGGGGCCAAATTCAGGTTGAAAGTCGCGTAAGGAGAAAGAAAGAATAATAATAATAAAGAAAGTAACGATCGAGTAACAATAGGGTCTTCGCCCTTTCAGGGCTCAGGCCCTAATTAATAAAATGAGCAAACAGAGTGGAGTAACTCCTTTCTCTTGAATTAAACATCTCCTCTCTTTGTTTTCCCTCTAATAATGTCTCTGCAACAGCGTTTAAACACTCCTTCCAATTGTCCCATCACTAAATGTTTTTTTTATTTTGCCCTAAAATCCATGCTATCTTCAAAGAACATTCGTTTGCACGTTGCTGGGCTGTAAAGGTATGTGTGATGAGTTGGGTAGACCTGCCATACTGTGCTTGTAGTTCGGTTATTTTGTGTGCCCTCAGCTCGGACTTAAGGGGATAACTTTGCTCAAAAGAGCTGTGCTTTGTTTTGTAGTGGCGCTTCACGTTACTGCTTTTAATTAATGCCACGTTTTCAGAGCAAATGAGGCACACTGGTTTTGAACTGCTCACCGGGAGAATGAACATATATTTCTCTGTCCATTCATCTTTAAAACCACGATTTTCTTCATCTACTTTCCGCCGTCTTTTGGAGCAAGCCATGTTGTCTCGGTCGATTGTCTCTCTTCACTGACAAAATTGTCTTCCTCTCTGCTGTGGTAAACTAACGATTTCATTGGCTCAAGTGAGGAAGCTATTGTCGTATTAACTGTAGTAGCAGCGCCACAACCGTCCAAAATAATGCTCCATGAAAATGATGTAAATTTAACATTGACCGTGGGTCCAGACAGAACAGTCACTGGGTCCGCATCCAGACCGAGGTCCGCTATTTGGTGATGCCCGCTCTAGACCCTCAGACCCCACTTTTAGAACAATGCCGAAATCTTCACCAGTTTGAGACGGCACCACACCTCTCTCTGCACAGTGCCCCCTTTGTAGCTGGTCTCACAGGTTATCTGAGGTATGGCTGAAAGGGATGCCCAGACCCACAACTCACTCACGTTGGCCCTCGCTTGCAATGTGCCTTGTGTATCCACGTGGTCCAGCCCTCAACTCGAACTGCTGTTGGTGTGGTCAGTAGAACAGTGTAGGGCCCCTCCCAGCCTGGCTCAGTCCACTTTTTTCTCCGGAATACTTTGATCAGAACCAGAACTCCTGGCTTGAGTTCTGGTTCCGGTTCTGAAATTACATCAAACAAATAAGGTGGTAAAATATTTCCACACAACTGTCTTTGACACAGGGTTTTTCTCATGTAATCAGCTAAACTGTCCTCAGCGACATGAGCTGGTGTGTGTCCCAGTTCAGGAATTTGATAACTCCTACCAAACAGAAGTTCAAAGGGTGACAACCCCTCTTTGGTAGGTGTAATATGCATTGCTGTCAACACTAGAGGCAAGCAGTAAACCCAATTTTTCCCAGTATCAGCTATTGCTTTTCTCAACTTGCTTTTAACAGTTTGATTTGTTCTTTCTACTAAGCCTGCTGATTGATTCTGCTGAACGATGGTATTATTTGTTTACACAAAGCCTTTGCAACTGCTACAGCATCTGGATTCCCCACAGGAAATATTTCAACCCATTTCGAAAACTTATCCACAATCACTAATGCATATTTCTTTCCCTCAAATTTGGTCAACTCAATAAAATCCATTTCAATGTACTGGAATGGATACACCGGTTATGGAAAAGAACCAGCTTTAACCTTATAATTTCCCTTTGTATTGTTTTTTACACAAATCAAACTCTGTGAACAATATTTTTTAAAATAATTTCTCAATCCATATGCCGTATACGTTTGTTACACTAATCGCACCATCCCTCCTGATGAGTAAAGCCATGGCTCGTCATAGCAGCATAGTGATAGAGAGATTTTGGTAAAATTGGTTTACCTGCTTGTCAGATGTAAAGACCATCTGTGTCCTGGTTACTCTTTTAGTTTTCCAAAACTGTTTCTCTTGTTTAGGAGAGCTGTGTTGCATGTCCATCAAAAGATCAGTGGTTACTTGATCCTCATCCAACTGAACAGAAAAAGTATGACTAACACCCTCGCGGGCTGCTCTCTTTGCAGCTTCGTCTGCTCTCCTATTCCCACGAGACACACAGTCTGTATTGTTTGTATGCGCCACACACTTGCAGGCAGCTGTATATAATCAAATAACTTCAACAATAGGTCTCTATGAGTTACTGGCCATCCTGTGGATGTTATCATTCCTCGGTTCCTCCACTGTCTGTTCTTCATGTTTGGCAATGCTAACACAGATGAAGACGCTATTAATCGTTTTAGCTTCACGAAAGCCTGTTCCCCATCATCGGTTCACACCACCTTATCTGACGCTGCCATTGCTTTTCCATAAATCATGTTTTGCAGAGATTGTGCTATTTCAGCATAATTAGCAATCCATAATCTACAAAAGTTGCAGAGTGTGTAGCCTAAATATTTTACTTGTTGACTCCATAGTTGGAGTTTTGACTTAGAGACTTTAACACCTGATGCAGCAAGATATTTCAACAAGGCTAAAGTCATGTTTTTGCACTTTTGCTGTGAACTGGAGGCCACAAGAATATCATCAACATAGGTCGAGATTTGGGACTCATCCTCAGGAGGTTGAAAAAGGTCAATGCATTTTTTAATTTCTTGTGAAAAGATAGTAGGGCTGTCCTGAAACCCTTGTGTAAGCTTCGAATAAGTCAGTCGCCTCTGCTTCAAAGTAAAGGCAAACCAAAACTGTGACTCAGGGCTAAGTGGAATGGTGAAAAATGGCATTTGCCAAATCAATCACTGAAAACCAGACATTAACAGGCTTTATTTTGTTCAAAAGTGTGTATAGGTCTAGTACATGGGGAGCTCGTGGAACTACAGTCCGGTTAACAGCTTGTAAATCATTTACTAACCGCCACCCAGAAATAGGTTTTTTCACAGGCAGAACTGGTGTGTTGCAGGGTGAGTCAGGACAATCTACCAATACCCCTTGTTTTATCAAAATGTCTATTACTTACCGAGATGCCTTCCTCAGCCTCTGGTTTCAAAGGATATTGTTTTACAAAACGGCCTGTAAGAGCTTTTTGGTTTAATAGTAACAGGTGTGGCAGTGTGTAACAACCCAATATCACCACCCTTCCCTGTACTCCACAGTTCAGAAGGCAACTCCTCTAACTCTTTTTCCTGCTCCTCTGTCAACAAACACACTCTGTCCTGTGAGTCTCACAAACAAGGCTGCAGATGGGTCGTGGCCTCCCCCACCGTTACCCAATTCAGCGCCTTTCTGTATAGGCCATGTCTGCAGTGAAAAAATACACGCTCTCCCTCCATTTCTTTCTGAACCCAACCTGCTAGGGCCCCCTCCCCCAACTCCAACATAGCACCTAAGTCCTTCAAACGTGTTCTATGGCCCTTAGCAAGGCCGATGTGTGGCATGGTGTGACCTCTGTACACCTTGTCCAGCAGCCCATCCCCTCTCACTGCGACCCCCACATTTCCGCCCCCCCCCCCCATCCCAGTAAAGTCAGTCGGTAGCTGGGATTCCGGAGAAAGGTTTCCTCATATGTGGGGTCTTGTCCTTGTCTGAAATTCAGATGTGTAAATACACACGTCACTCTCTTCACAGACCTTATTTCCGGGTTTAGTTATACTCACTGCTTCCCTTCTCAGGTCAGCAGTGACAGCAGCTGGGCCCTTTGTAACAGGGTGTATACCATACCACAAACACGGGTTGTCATTAGCTTCAATCACAAAACTACTTTGTATCTGATTTTTCCCCTCTGTCTGTGGGAACAACCCCAATTTGCAAAGCAGCCATACCATCTCTCCCCAAGAGGTTAACTGGACAATGATCAGAGGCCACCATCTTGAGCTTCACTAATAACCCACTAGCTCTCTTTTCTCTGTTAACCTTTCAAAAATATTATGCCCTGAAGCGGACACCACAGATAACCCTTCTTTTAGCAACTGAACCCTAGAAGGCAGATTTTTCTTCCTCATAACTGTCCTACAAGCCTCAGAATCACACATGAAAATACGTTCCTTCCCATCCACTAACAGAGTCACAAAAGGTTTGTCCTCCCACTCAGCTAGCATGAGTTCAACAGTCCCCAAATTTAATACTTCTTCTTGTAGTCCAAGATCTGACCCCTCCCCCCCTTAGACTCATGGTCTGCATCCTTTCTGTCATTTACCTGCTCAGTGAGTGTGTGTGCATGTGCATGACCTGATTCTGCAGGAGAATCTAGTCAGAGAATCTAGCCCCGCATCCTCCCTTGCCCTGACCTCCACCTCGACCTCTGCCCCGTCCGCCGTCTGGAGCTGGCATAGGACTTCTGCAGTTTCTAGCGATGTGGCCTCTTTTCCCCCAGCGATGGCAAATGATTTCCTTCCTGCGAGACTCAGAAGAGGAAAAAACAACCATCGTCGCTATCATTATCATTGTCGTGATAAAATACCTCCACTTTTTTGAACTTTCACCTACAGTGAAATAAAAATCTTCTGCCAGGTTTAATGGAGCTCAGGACTTATCCTAAGGAGAAGTGCTTGACTCCAAATGTAGAATTTCTGTCACCGGTTATCTGTAAAAGTCTATGGGCCCTATTTTTGTGAAGGCATAATCAGCGGTGCTCCAACAGTTTGGCATTTCCTGACCTTGAAACTCATTTTGCCCATCTGTGTGGTGTTGTGGTGACCAGTGCAGAGCACATGGTGCACAGGTGGGAGGAGAGGTGCAAACAGGTGGGAGGTTCATTCAAATGAAACACTGCAAAGCTATGTTTTGTTGAAATTTGGTCCTAGACGTGCAGACAGACATCTCAGAACCACATTTGTTTCTAGTGCAACATCAATCTGCTGCTGCTTTGGTGATTTTGAAGAACAAACTAAATGCTTGCTGCAAATGTGCTGCAAAATTACTGTTTAAATTCAGCTTGAAATATAAATTATAAAGTAATTTCAATTTATCAGCACAGAAAATAATGTTTCACATGGTTAAAGAAGGAAACATCAGCTTGCAACCATTACTGTGGCTGATTCTTACATTGTGTCCACAGACAATTTATACTGTATGAAAAGCTTCTTCTTCACTTCATTAAATCCCTGCAGCATCTGAAGGCAGCAGCACAGATATGTTGATAAATCTGCAGCCTCCGGTAAGAGGGGTGCAAAGATTCTGATAGAGCCTGTCACTATGATGTGATTATTAATGATTATAAATAATAATGCTGTTAAGGCTGCTGTGCCACATGCTTTAATGTGTGCACAGCCCCATTCTTAGTTGAGAGACGCTCATATTGTTACTCCTGTTGTATGATGGCTACTGTTTTTTTTCCAAACCATTCATAGTAGTTTTTAGCAGTTGTATACCCCTGCATGATGCATTACATCTCTAATACCTTTATTGTTGTCTATAATTGTGGATACCAGAGAGCAGTCAAGCATACCATGGATACTACATTAATTAATTGAGTGTCTCATGATAAAAACTATATTAAATTTACAGCATGATTAAATAATTCATGCACTCAAATGATTACGTTCCCTATGACACCTCCCAGACTCTGCAATATTTTAAGATCTCTGAGAATTCTGGGGAGCCTAAGAAGGAATATAATTAAAATGTTTTTGATCTTAACTCAAGGGGTTAAGTGTCTTGCCCAAGGACACATCGACATGCGGACAGGAAGAGCCGGGAATCGAACCACCAATTTTCCAATTAGAGGACGACCCGCTCTACCTCCTGAGCCACAGCCGCCCCCACATTGCCATCAGTGGCCTTCAGCTTGTAGTAAAAGGTGGTGGCTGCAAAGTGCAGCAAGTCTTAGCTGATGTTCTTGTGACTAGAAGTAATAAGGTCGACTGCCACATTGACACAGGCTTCCAGGTCTGACAGTGGGAGAAAAGTCGCCAGAAGCTGGAGAGGCAAAAGTGGAAGAGGACTGGATGGAGACCACTGCAGGGACTGGATGCTGTCCAGAAGAGCAGCTGGGGGAGAGGGGATAAACTAATATGAGCTTGGTTGGACAGTGTTCAACTGAAATGGAAACACAATTTGATACCATCTGCATTCTTACAGATTTATCCAAATTCCTTTATTTGATTGTTCCTGTCTCCCTGTGTGACTTGCAAATTAATCAGATTCACAATCATGAAGGAAGTTCCAATTCTCTTACTTCTT
The DNA here is from genome assembly GCA_029490765.1 of Euthynnus affinis. Taxonomy (NCBI): domain Eukaryota; kingdom Metazoa; phylum Chordata; class Actinopteri; order Scombriformes; family Scombridae; genus Euthynnus; species Euthynnus affinis. The sequence goes on along the minus strand of CM055860.1, from coordinate 25,164,732 downwards.
CTTACAGAAGCAAGGAGCATAGATTCATCATCAACTTAAAAAAATATGGAACCGTGTTAACTGTAGGTCTGATTAACAAAGAAAACAACAAAAGACTGTTGTTTTGTGCAAAGCACAAAGTGGTCAGAAAATCACTCAAAGTTTTCTAAAAATGAGCAGATGATTCTGAATGAAATAAATGAAGGAAGGGATAATGGTGCACATTCAATTATAGCCTCAGAAATGACCAGAAAGATCAATCAAATCATCTGTGACTCAACCTCAGCATAAATGATAATATTCAGGACTTTTCAGGACCAACAACGAGCAAACAACGTCCCTCTTAACTGTGGCATGGTGAGATGCTGGATAGTTAAAAGTAGCAATGACAAAAAATTGTTTCAGTTCTGAGTGGCTATTAAATTTTAACATGTATGTTAATAAGTTTTTATATAGATTTGAGAGCAACTACTAATAATACCATTTGATCCCGCTGGATTGCTATTGGCCAGGTCTCGCAGCTTGTTGATGGTAAGCTGCTGGATCTCCCTCATGGCCATGACGATGTCATAGTCACGCTCCAAAGTCTGGCGAACCTCCACACCCATCCAGGAGTCCAGGGCCAGGGCCTGAGGGTTAAGGAACAGTGACAGTTCTGTGAGAATGGCCTGACCAGATTCAAGTCAAGAATGTGTCTCTTTGGTATGACAAATTGTGATGTAAAATGAATTAATGATATAGAACCATTAATGTCAATCAGTGTTCAGACTAGTTTGCAATTAAAAAAAAAAATCCACAATGTTTTTTCTTTAATTACAATAAAGGTAATTGTTAGAATGACAATATGCGGCTGGAGTATGCAGTGAAAAGATGATCATGAGAGATTGGTCTGATGCACCGAATTTTGTAGTTTATTTACAAAAGAAAGTCAAAATAACAAAACAAAATGAAGCAAAACAGCTATGGCACCATGATGGAGACTGATCCAATTTCAGCAACCAGCAACCACCTGAACAGATGGAAAATGGCGCCTTTTATCCTTTGTCACTGGCCTACCTAATTGGACAGCTCCATCTACAGGTGAACTAAAAAATATATTACCTCTATGCTTAACACACTAGACAATCTATTTTTCCTCCCATAATCGCCATGCTTCAACAAGAAAGTAATATTTACATCAGACAAACCCAAACCTAAACCCAAAATACACATATTGTAAACCCACTACAAAAGAAAATCCCCCCTCTTCCTATCCCGACTTGGTCTCTCCCAGAACCTTTAAAATGGTGTTCGTAGGCTTGGGGGACTCTTTTGGCCAACACCTGGAGCAGACACAAAGGACAGGTAAGAGAAACCACTTATGCACATGCACACATTACTTTAATTTAGCACTCTTGTTTAAAGCACATTCATGCTATCACCTACACATTTCAACAATCAATAGTCTAGAGGATCCACACATTTATTCTTTCCTTCCTGTCACCCCTCCAGGAATTCAGCTGTTCTCCTGTGACAGAAGACATCCTTTCAATCAAATAACAAGGTTTCCAATACAACTGTGCAAAAGATAAATGTGCAAATATGCAATGTGCAAAAAGGCAATAAAGTGCTTTCATCATTAAAGTGTTGTGTGCAATTATTAAAGTGCATAATCAAGATGTTCAAAATTAAAGTGACCTTCCACACACCCAGTCACCTGTACAAATACCAAAAACCCCAGTCACCAGTAATGGAGGCTCTTCATTACAGTAATAACAGGCAGCTGGTTTATTTGGGTCTGTTGTTGAGGAGAGAGTGCTCTCAATTGTGTTTCTTTGTTTGGCGGACAGACTCAAAAGTTGTATGTTGTCACTCGATAACTGATTGACAGACCAGCTGCTGTGTTTACAATTGTGGGTGTGTTCAATAAATTGCTGCACTTCCACAGCTGACTTCAGTTGTGTGCATCGAGTGAATCAAAAGACCGTCTGAGTGAAGTTCTGTTATCTCCATTTTTTGATGTCTACTTATTTTATTCTGGTTTACTCTGCCAAGCCGCCTGCTGCATAACCCTGCCAACAGGTTATGGGCCCAGAGACAATCCAGAGTAACCCACATAGAGACGATTGGGTGTGATGACAATGCTGACACCATGAATAAAAGGATCACAGACACAAGCTGCTGGTCCCGCCTTCTGTTCAATGGAGATGAAAAGAATTATGAGATTTGAGAGACAAAATTCTTGGGCCACCTACGTCTGCAAGGCCTGGAAGATGTCTTAAATGATCCTGACACAGACAACGCAGATGAGCTGGTTGATGATGCAGCCAAGAATGCTGAGGCATATGCAGAACTTATCCAGTTCCAGGATGATAAGAGCTTATCATTGATAATAAGAGAGGCAGCTGATGATAGGTGAGCAGCACTAAAGAGAGACTACTATCAAGGTAGAGGCAAGCCACATATCATCAATCTTTATACAGAACTGACATCCCTCCAGAAGTCAGACAGTGAAAGTGTGACTGAATATGTGATCTGTGCTGAAACTGCAATCACTGCTCTGAGAAATGCTGGCGAAACTTTAAGGGATGGACTATTGGTGGCTATGGTTTTGAATGGCTTGCCAGAGTCACTCAAGCCATTTGCTGTCCATGTCACACAGCATGATGAGACAATGACTTTTGCTGAATTCAAAACAAAGTTGCGCAGCTACAAAGACACAGACAAGACATGGGCTGCAGCAACAGCTGACAATGTGATGAAGGTGCGCATGCAGCAGCAGAGAGGGAGACCCAACAGCGCAGGTGACCGGGCAGCAGCAGACCTGGCTTGCTTCAGATGCGGTCTGAAAGGACACCTCGCCAGAGCCTGCCGGCGCAAACTGTTGTGCAGTCACTGCAGGAGTGCCACACACCAGGACACCACCTGCAGAAAGAAACAGCGCCAGTGCAGCGACCGAGATGACGCACATAAAGTCTATGGGGAGACAGCAGATGAGGACCAAGAGTACGCCTTCCGAGTGAGGGGGCAGCCAGTGTCAAAGTGAGGGGCCTGATGGTCGACTGCGGGGCAGCCTCGCATATCATCACAGATCTATCAAACTTCAAGCGCTTTGATGATGGGTTCCAGGCTGAGACACACTGGGGGGGTAGCAGAGCGCTGCGGTATGTTTGACTGACAGCAGAGGTAGACAAATGAACACTACGCTGAAACAAGCTCTGTACATTCCGTCCTATCCACAAGACATTTTTTCTGAGAAGGCAGCTATTGCAAATGGGGCCACTGTGATTTTCAAGAAGGGGAAGGACAATTTAATTCACAGAGACGGTACAAAATCATTCATGTGCGTGACGGACTGTACTATTTGCACACATAATAATAATGATAATGATAATGATGAATGTGATGCTCAATGCATGGGGTGTTTTGATATGCAGACATGGCATGAGGTTCTTGGACATTGCAACTATGATGACATACAGAAATTACAGACTGTTAACAGGATGAAAATTAAAGGTCCAACAAACAAACCTCCACATTGTGAAGTGTGCACCCTGGGAAAACTTTACCAAACCAGAAACAGGAATCCTGATGCTAGAGCTAAAACACCTTTAGAGCTAGTACACACAGATATGGTAGGACCAATCCACCCAGAGTCCAGAGATGGTCACAGGATTTTTCCAGTACAGTGTTTGTATATTTTCTGAAAAACAAAAGTGACACAATACATGCAACAGAGAAGTTTCCTGGCTGACATAGCACCATATGGTAAAGTTAAATGTTTTAGATCCGACAATGGTACTGAATTCAAGAAAACTAGATCCAAGATGTGAGAAGGGTGTTTTCATCGGGGATGACAAAAACAGTCCATCTACTCTCCTGACGCTAAGAGAGTGCAGAAGCACAGAGTGGTAAAGTTTGTAGCCAAGGTGGGTGTAGAGCAGCTGATTCAGACCAATTTAGTGTCTATAGATGACTTTGTACAATATAAATCCAGGAGTCCAGAGCATTGTGTCCCACTAGAACATAAGTCTAAAGTGAGCCAAAAGCCTGAAGTAAGTTACCACCAACCACTTCCAGCAGAGGTCAAGCGTGAGCCTGAATTTAGTCGTTACCTTTCTAGAGAGAGGAGGATGCCAGACAGGTACACAGACTGTAGAATGTCTAAATATATGTCTGATCAAGTTCAGAGTAACATAGATTACTGTTATCGAGTCATGTGTAACATACCTGTTTCATTCACAGAAGCTGTAACATCAGATAAGTCAACAGAGTGGGTCAGAGTGATGGATGAGGAGATGCATTCACTTAGAGAGAACAACACATTCACCCTGACTAGCCTACCTGAGGGCAAGAAAATAGTGGGGGGTAGATGGGTGTATGCTATTAAAAACAATCCTGATGGATCTAAGAAATACAAGGCCCGCTATGCTGCAAAAGGATACAGTCAAAAGATGGGTGTAGATTATGTCTGTCTCCTACAGCAAATTTGAATAGTGTCAGAGTGTTAAATCCTTGAGAGGTTTAACATGCAAGATTGTAAACCTAGATCCACATCGTATGAGCAAAAACTGAAGTAAACGGATGATGCAGTACTAATGAGTGATGTCACGTGATACAGAAAGGCAGTAAGGAGCCTCATCTATTTGACTGTCTGTACCAGACCTGATTTGAGCTTTATCGTAAGCAAACTGTCACAATACTTTTCTAAATCTACAGAACAGCAATGGAGTATGGTTAAACATGTTCTAAGGTATCTAAAAGGTACAAGTGACAAAGTACTATGTCACAGGTGAAGTGATGAGAACCTTGGGATGCAAGCGTACAGTGATGCATATTGGGCTGCTGATAGATCTGATAGACGAAGTACATCAGGTTATTGTATAACATGTGCCAACAAGTTATACAATTTCCTAAAAGGTTTGTTGAGAACAACATAATTAGGTACCAACTATAGAAAATAGAGTGTGTTCAATTGCTACACTTCCAATTGATTCATACAGATCATTTGCTAATGTAACCGGGATTGTCTTTTAGTCAGTGAACAACAAGCAAGTTGCAATAGAAAAATGTGAAATTTGCTTAAAAGCAAGCATATAATTCAACAAATGAATGACAACATAAGGAACAAATGAATATTTAAAACTGCTCAATAAATGGTAAATGGACGGTACTTGTATAGCGCTTTTCTAGTCTTCTGACTACTCAAAGTGCTTTTTACACTACAAATCACATTCACCCATTCACACACATTCATACGCTGAACGGGTACAGGTTTCCATGTTAATTATGTATCTTGCACTCCATATTTTTTTTAATTAATAAATTAAAAAAATTAAATAAAAGTAGTTGACCTGATGATTGCGAAGTCAGAGTTATCGCGACAAAATTATTACAATTCATCCTGAGGGGAACATGAATGTCTGTACCAAATTTAGTAGTTACCATGGCAAGGTGGAAGACACCACCCACTGGACCCAGCCCACAGGCTTCCGCGATGAGTCGTTCTGTTCCCTCCAGTGTGCTGACATCATTGGTCGATACAAGCACCTCCACATCCTGACTCTGCCATTCATGACTTTCTTTGCCTGGTAACTTCGCAATAGTTACAAAGTAAGACTTTGAAAAAATGTAGTTACAGCTGTACTAAGAGCTTATTTGTTCAAAACAGCAAAGTGATCCACCATAAACCTTGTGTGTTTTATTCCCTGAAGGTTAAGCTCCTTGCTGCAGGGGAAAAGACACCATTGCCTCTGTAGTTTGACAGTGGTTTGGCACGTCCTGACAGCCAGACAGGTGACAGTATGTGCAAAGCTGTGCTATGGTGAATAACAAGGCTGAGAAGTTAGAGCTTATTAAAACTAGTGAACTGTGTGAGTTGTCCCTCTACCAATATCCCACCCCTTAATAGCACAAACCTCATCAGAACTTAAAGGATAGGTTCATAACTTTTCAAGTCTGTCTTAAAAGTCAGGTGCTTCAGTTAAACTTTTCAGTAATTTTTTGCAAAAAATAAGGCTTATGGATTTTGCAACCCATAACTGCCTTGAAAGTGCACCAGAAAGGAATCTTCTAATAGTCCATTTGACCAGGAAGAATGATCACTGCAAGCAAAACAAGGTTTTAGCCAGGCTTGAAAAACTGTGAACCCATCCTTTAAAACAACTTAAGCTCAATTAGCATCAACACAAACAAATCATGGTTTCTTTGTTCTATCATCTTAAAAATAAATGTGTTTCCCCATACTAAAAAACTCATATTGGTACTTAGTTTCTTAGATGACTTATTTAACCAATTCCAATTCTGTAAGCATAGAAAATAACAATTAACCTAAATGTAACCTTCATACTTTGTCATGAAAAATAGAGATTGTGTTATACTGTACTATTCCACAGCAGTGCATTAAAAATGTAAGTACTGCTGGTAGTTAAAAAAAAAAAAAAAGCAACATTCTTTGTGTAATTTCTAATGTCAAAATGTCCTAATATACAGCATAATTGTAAGATCATGAGTCAGTTTCTGCAACTTTTCAGATATGACAAGGGAGAGTCACAGAGGTAGTATCTGGCTGTCTACAGTCTCCTCCAGGTCAACAATGGACTCATAATCATATCATATCATAGTTCAATAGTGAGGTTTAACATTCAGTACACAAATTAGCACTACTTTTGGTGACTTTTTCCACTAACTAAAAATAACAGCATTTAAATTCTTTTAAATGTTGTACTACAATAATGTCCCAATGGAGATGTTTAAAAGCACTAAGCAATTGATTTTACACTGATTTTAAAACTGCAGTCAGTTTTATAGCATATGTAACAACATTTAACCTCTCTCAGTGAATCTGAATGTAACAAACAACAACTCTGCAGCAGCCTTGTGCCACTCTGCCTTACCATTCCTTATGCCTGATCTGGATCCTTCAGCAACTGTGACACTTCCTCCCTCTCCTGGTTGCCCTCTTCAAAAAGAGCATCCAGCAGGATGCCATGGAATGCCACATTCTTCAGGAACAGAACCATGCCTGAAGAGATCACAACAAAAAAAATGACAATGCTCATGCTGTAGATGAACCAAGCCATAGACAGTCTGTAGTCATCTGTAACATAAAATTTGTTGTGGAATGAAAGTATCTTTTATTTTTGTAAGATTATGCCAAGCACACTGACCGTGACAGAGATTCAACTTTTGTTAGCATACGCTAACAAAATACGTCTTTTGTTGGAACTGATTTTTCTTGACTAAATTCTGGTTAGCACACTGTAGAGAATCAGATGAATTCTCCAGATTGCTTAAACTCAATAGGAATGCTGTCAAGGATATGGAAGAAGAACGTTAATCCACCTAGCAATAACAGACTAGAGATTTAAGTTCTTTCTATAAAATATAAAAAATGCATTAGATGACCCTATTTATTCCTTATAACTAAAATAAGAGTCAGTGGGGAATCCTGACCAATCTGTCAAGCTCAAAAGAGGCTGTCACTTGCACTTTTAGTGTGAGCCAGGTCATATTTACCGATCTCCAGGAATCATCCATGTCTGGCAAGGCAGCAAATCCTCCAGCTTCTCCTCAGCCAAAGAGTCATCCACACCTGAAACACACATAATTGTTTCTTAAGACTCAAAAAATACTGCATAACTGTCTTGCAAAGGTCTCACAATTTGTAAACCATGGAAATATCAATTTTTCCAGTTTATTTTCACCTGATTTGTGGCCACAATGTACCCATCTAAACTTTGTCTACTTCCAGCAGGATAATGCGCCATGTCACAAAAAGCTCAAATCATCTCAAACTGGTTTCTTGAACCTGAAATGAGTTCACCGCACACAAATGTCCTCCAAAGTCACTAGATCTTAATCTGATAGAGCACTCTTGTGACGTGGTGGAACAGGAGATTCACATCCAGGCAGCTTGCACAGCGGTTTGTTTACTTCTGAGGCTGTAGACAGCTTAGTCTGTTCCTACAAGAGAAGTAGTAACTTCTAGATAAATAAAATGGTTCACGCTTGCAAGTTTACAAGTTGCAACGATAAAATGACAAGATCCACATTGTGCAGTGTTCATTAACTACTGTTCTCCTCCTTTCAGTTGTTTTAGCTCCACTCTGTGTACACGTAAATAAATATGGTTGGCCAATTAAAGTGACTCACGATTGTCAGGACAATCCATCTCTGCACTTAATTTTTTAGTTTCCTTACATTCTAACCATTGAGGTTCCCTCAGCCGGGTTAGGGCTGGGCGATATGACCAAAATTTCATATCACGCTATAAGTCATTTCATATCATGATAACGATATATATCACGATACAGCACATTTTCTGTAAATTCAATGAATAAATATTTTATACAAAATGACCACATGGAAAGGCTTATTTCGTATTGCATTTTGAATCATATCAGGCCTGGAATGAAGTCACTTTTAGGGCAAGGTCACTTTGGCCTTTGATAAATACAAACTTATTGGGGCATCACGGCCAAAATGTAGGATACAAAGGCCAAAATCAATAGTACAATAACAATAAATGATAATCTCATTGTATGAGGACAAAACAGTATACAATCAACAATTAGTATTCAGTGTATTGAAGTTCTGAGTTTATTAAAACTAAATACTGAATGTTTGAATTTTCCACAAAATGCTGTCTGAAAAAAACTTAATTATATTAATTGTTATTGTTATATTTAATGACTAAGTCTTTAAATGGTTAAGGGTGATCAGTATTAATCTAAACAAGTTTTAACACGTGTGCAACTATTAAAATTGAGACTGAGATCACATATAGGTTAATACTGATCACCGTTACCCATTTATAGACTTAGTCATTAAATATAACAATAACAATTAATATAATAGTTCACTTTTTTTTCAGACAGCATTTTGTGGAAAATTCAAACATTCAGTGTTCAGTTTAATAAACTCAGAACTGTTTTTTAATACGCTGACTACTAATTGTTGATTGTAGACTGTTTGTCCAGCACTCTGCTGCTCTGCTTATTTTTATTCTTCTGCTATAAGTTTGGAGCACTACTCCTCTTGCAGTTTTGGAACAATATATACACCGATCCAGCATGTTGGCATGCCCAGCTGCCAAGTGTGCTATGATTTTTGGTAGCATTCTGATGTGTAGTTTTCAAAAAATAAATTGCAAATAGTTGTTAAGTAACATTTTGTTTTTGTATCCGCATCAATAGAAAATGCATACACTTTTGGCCACTTCAACCTTATACTGTCAAAACGCCTGCCCACTCCACTGTAAGTTTACAGTCGGGTATTTGTACTTATGACTTAATATCTCTCTCTCAGTAATGAGATACTATCGCTGACATTTCTTTTTACTACAAGACATGATTGTGTAAAATAAATTGCATACCACATAAATAAATGTTATCAATATGACAGTGTATATGTGAGTGTTAAATACTAACCAACTGTAGTGAAGACTTCGCATTTCTTGCTGAGGGCTATGGCAATGGCAGCCTGGCCGACTCCACCTGACCCTGAGTGTATATGAATACTCTCCACAGCAGAGCCTGCCGTGCACCACCAGAGATTAGTAGGCTGTGGCGTAGACCACTGGTACTGAGGCTGCCTGCTCCATTGTCCTGCACACACAGTATTACCTTTTTTTCAAAGAAAAAACATATTTCTAGAATTGAGGTTCAGTGTTATTCTTGACTTTAGAGTAGGGATGCACAATACTGGATTTTTTGCTGATATGCCGATATTTCCAACTCATTTTGGCTGAAACCAATATATGCGCATATTATTTTCCATCTGGATAAGGAGACTATTATGTAGGCAAGCATAGATTATACTAAGTATGATTAAGAAAGACAATATACTTTGAACAGGAAGACTGGAGTTCAGGAACTCAGCATTGAAACTTTAATGAACCTGCCAAGTGGGTGGAGCAGTAGAGTTTTCATTGAGTTCATTTGACAGACAGTATTAATGTGTAGGATTTAATCTCTGGTCCTCACTGCGTAGCAGAAGGTTGCGGTAATGTACCTAATACACTGGTTGCCAACCGCCGTTATAAACCAAACAGAGTGGTACATCCTGTCAGCCGAGGTGTTTCCTATCTGTGCAGCCGAACTGAGGAGCTCCTCTTCACCCAGACGGTCCCGGTGCTTCCTCTGCAGGCTCCACTTCACTCAGCTGCCCGTCAGAACCGCTGCTTCTTCCCACTTTAACCTGAATAACAAACCAGGGCTCGGCGTTCCAGTTGGATCCACACAGAGAGCCGGGGCTCACATTAGCTGAGAGGCTAGCGGAGCATTAGCCGCAGCATGACTGGAAGGAAGTACAGCCAGCTCGCCTCTACTAGCCTCTCAGTCTAAAATGGAGGTTAAAATGGAAAGAATCAGCAGGTCTGACAGGCAGCTGAATGAAATTGAGCCTGTGGAGGAAACACCGGGACCATCAGGATGAAACAGTCCGTCAGGGGACACACAGTCAATCGGTGGAGGAGGCGGAAACATGTCGGCTGCTCATAAAGAAAATGTTAACTTCGGCCGATACCAATATTTCATTTTAGAGCTTATATCGGCCGAGACTGATAACATGCCGATAATACATGTGGGCGGCTGTGGCTCAGGAGGTAGAGTGGGTCGTTCTCTAATAGGAAAATTGGCGGTTCGATTCCCGGCTCTTCCAGGTCCGCATGTTGATGTATTCTTGGGCAAGACACTGAACCCAAAATTGCTCCTGATGGCATCAGTGTGTGAATGAGTATGAATGATTAGTCTCCTCTGATGGGCAGGTTGGGACCTTGTATGGTAGCCCAGCGTGTGAATTGGTGAATGTGATCTGTAGTGTAAAAGCGCTTTGAGTAGTCTGAAGACTAGAAAAGCACTATACAACTGCGGTCCATTTACCATTTAGATAGATAGTTTGAATATGAATTTCTCTAAAACAACTGAGCCAACTCTATCCACTGATAAAGCCCACAAGAATTGGCTAAAAGCTCTCACAGTAATCTACTTGGTGGATCTAATGTTCAGACAGAGAGGGACAGAGTTGCACAGCCAATTACGGAATGAAGAAAAGCTGAGTGACAGCAAATGAAGATCATTTAATATAAATCTATGGATATCATAATAATGGCTCAGACAATTATGTAAGTTAATAGTCAGTGTCCATGGAATTCTTCCAAAACACAAGAAGTGTTTGTCTTCCCTCATATTGCAAAGTAAATTCAAAATAGCTGACTTCCTGTTGGACAATTTGTGACAGGGCACATTGCTATGCTACTTAGCCTCTTGGCCTTACATGCCTCACTGTGAAAAAAATTATGATTGATCCCTATAGTACACCATGCCCAACCTGGGATTTGAACCCACATTATCCTACTGGGAGGCAGATTCATTAAATATTGGACTTCAGCAAAGAAACACTTCTTCCAATTAACCTAAAAAGGAGAAAAAGGGCGGCAATAGATACAGACACTATGTGAGCATTGCTGACAGCCTTTGAGGAAAAATAAACATAATCTTGAAACAGCATTCATCTTTGTGAAAATGTCATGTTATTATCACTGATTGGTTTACATTAATCATCTGATACTAAAACTTTACTTTGAAAAGAGCAAGTTTGCTCTTGCCTTCATACTCCGATTTGTGTTAAGAATATTTAAAAAAATATAACTGTAGAAGCAACAAATTAGTCCTACTTTGTACTTGTACTTTAATTAATTGAATCAATGTTCTTCTGACTGCTATCCGTTTTTTAAACCACTTAACTGTGATTATAGTAATTTCCATTCAGACAGAAAAAAGGTCCTTGTGAGGAGTAGAGATAAACAGAAAAAAGAGGAAAAAAGAAAAGAGAGAGCCACTGAGGGAAGACAAACACTCCTTGTGTTTTGGGAGAATTCCATGGACACATGCTGCCCTCTGGTGGTATGTCTGTTTACACTGTGTTTATGACAAATTATATACAGATGGTCTTTATACAGAGTCTAGCCGTGGAGTGGTTCAGATTGTGTCAATTTACCAAGAGAGAGAAATTCAAATTTATAGTACTGTTGTATTGTGACAACAAATTTATTTTCTCATCAAAAACAGACACCATATCACATGATTTACACGTTTCCTGTGTATTTTCTTAGTATACAGAAATACATGAAGTACCACAAAACTTATAATATGATACAGGAACAGATCAGTGATGAATACTAGAAAGACTGAACACTAAAAACATTCACAGATCTAAAGTGAAGGTTCACATCAGAAAGTATTAATGCATGTATCAAATACACACTCTGACCTATGTGCACCACATACAAAATATAGTCTACAGAGTTAACATGTTAACATGAACTCACGGTTCGGATCCTATCATGGATTTGAGTCACAGATCGGATCATTTTTAGGATCAGCGCAGAAAAGGGGGAGACAAATAAAACTTTGTTTTCCATTTATTCTGTAACACACTTACAGCCAGAAACCGCAAGGAACTTCTGCCGATGTCCTTAATGAAAACAACATTTAAGATGTCCAATGTTTAAATAAAATGAATTAAATATAGAAAATATTCAGTGCTCAGTTATTGGAATATGAGGCATGATACCTTCCTCTTTTAAATACAGAAGAGAATGAAACCGTAGAGAATGACTTGTACTTACAGCAGTTTGTTTACTTTGTCTTAAATGAGACATTAAATTTTGCAATTAATCAGTTCATATGCCTGCCGATCTGGGGGGTGTTCTGTACGGATCACGGATCAACTACAATCCGTTATACCACTAGTTAACACTTGATATTCTAGTTACTTTAAGCTTATTACGACCGCTCAGCTTAAAAACTAACCAAAGAAACTGTAAGAAGCAAGCAGCCAGACCTCCTGCACACTAATAACATATCATCAACAGGTGACTGAACAACAACTCAATTAAATGAATGAGTGAGTCCAGACAACTCACTGTAACTTCAACAAGCAAACTAATATTACCCACAACATATTATATGATCTCTGCTGCATTTTTGTTAAGGAGATGAATTCACGAAAAAGGCACACAGAGACATTTAACCATCAGAGATGAAATTAGCGACCAAAGAGACAGAGAGAGAGAAGCTGTATCTGACTCACATTTTCTGACGTCGTCTTCTTTCTTTCATGGAGATGAAGTATTCACATCATAACGTCCATTTGTAGCTGTTGGTCATTTTGTGTGTTAGTTAACAGAACTTTATGGCTGCTGCTTAATCAGTCTGATATCATTAGTAACAATGACAAGCTAACTTTCCTGGTTGTTTCTCCGGTTGCTTCTCTCTGCAGCCTCCCCACAGTGCTCCGCTGCTGCTGCACTGCACAGTCAAGATAATTTCTCCTGTTAGCTTAACAACAGTCCTTAACAGTCCTTCCATGGATGTGTAAAGAGTCCTTCATGCTGCTACAACAAGCCAGCTGTTGCAGTGGCTAACAAGGAGCTATCTATTGCTGCTACTCTGCCTTACAGTGGACAGAAGAAGAAGATTAAACCTGGAAACTGTGACTGGACCAACTAGATGTCAATATTGTAGTCTGGCTGTTGATTGGTAAGGGAGGACGTCTTCCCTTGGAGCATCATTTTATGTGGTATATATATATATACACACATGCTGTAAAAATCGCTGTGAAATCACCATAATTTACTGTATTTCTGCACAGATAATTACTGTGAATATTTTTTACAGTATAATACTGTGTATTAGGCCCAAAAAACACAGTAATAATAATACTATAGAAATCACAGTAAAGAAGTGAACACACTACTGTAGAAAATCACAGTAACTATTTTAGTACTGTAGAATATCACGTTAACCATTATGTTCTGTAGAAAATCACAGTAGACATGTTACTGTAAAATAAATCACAGTAACTATTTTAGGACTGTAGAAAATCACAGTAATCATTATGTTACTGTAAAATAATCACTAACTATTTTAGCACTCTAGAAAATCACAGCCTCAACCTCAGCCACAACCTTCAAATTCATGGTGCAGATTAAATCATTTAAAACTTTAGTTTGAAATAACTATTCTTTTCATATGAATTCAAATATTTCAAGATGACCTTGTTTTCTCATGCTTCTGCGGGTTGTTACTTTAAGGTTTTAAATTCCTCTCAAAGTTTATTGGGTCATAACCTTTTATACATGACAGCAGTCAGTGAAGTCTTGCGCTGATTGGTTGAGCCAAAGAAAAACATCACATGATCTCAAATTTGAACAGAGCCACTGAGTCAGTCTGGGCGCCAAAGTAATTTGCTTCTTTAGATTACTTCATTATCTTTTGTTTACTTTAAAGGATTTTCTTTTTAAGAGTACTCATGTTCTTGTATGTTTTTGCTCGGTGTGAAGTTGTTAGACGGTATCATAGATGGACTGTCTGACATCCTACAGCTTGCTAACTTCACCAGCTTACAATGAAATGCAGAGTCCTCTGAAATAAAGGACGCAACAAACTCAGAACATTCAGAAATGAGCACTGGAAGATACAGGAGACCACAAAAACGTCTGTTCAACAGATATTTTTGTAGTGAGGACAGTGATTTTCTTGCAGCGTGGTGAGGAGTAAAGTTAAAGTTAGCATCACTCTGGAGCAGCAGCAGGAGTCACCATGGGCAGCTGACCAGTAAGTGTCTTCAACATGAAAACATTCGGTCCTGACTAACAGCAGACATTATACCAAGCTAGTTTTTGTAGTTATATTATTCACATTGATTGCTGGCTGCTCAGAAGTGTGCTGTGTAACATTATTATGTTAGCTAGTGGTCTGTTAGCTAACAGAAATCCATAGTAATCCTGACTGCGTTGTGTTAAACTGAAACAGTTTCATGTTACAAATCTACATTAACTTGTCAACACGCCTTAACGTTACAGATGTTAGATGTTATAAATTCTGCCTTCATAGGACATGTGAGGGCACTGTGAAGTCTGTTTAGCCTGTGTCTCCCCCTGGCTAACTCAATACTGTTATACACTGTAAAAACATCATTTTTTTCATTGCTGTAACAGTAATGTAATCGTTAATTATTCTAATGTTAGGTCTGATAGAGAAGGCAAAATGGTCTGACAGTCTACCATCTACCACCAAACTGTGAAATTACTGCGTGTATATGTATGTTTGAGTGTGTGTGTACACATGTAAATGTGTGTGTGTGTGTGTGTGCGCATGCATGTATAGGACTATTAATTAAATCTAAATCTATCTCTAAATCCTGATGCCTTTCTTCATCTTATTTCTACCCCTCACAGCTGACAACCACTCATGCTGATGCCATGACAGAGTCCAGTCTCTCCATTATCCCAGGTCTCACAGTTAAGATTTAAAATCCACAGACTAAACCAAGTTAGTCAGCTCTTGTGGCAGTTGTGCGTTATACTATGTGGTTGTTTTTAGATATTTTATATGTATTTTGGCTTAACCACAAGCATCTCAGCAGTTATCTGCTTAGATCTGTTCTCATGTACTAACTCAAAAACTACATTGTCTCTGTTGTGTAAGTTTCTGAGTTTTCATGTAGAAAATAGTACTTTAATGTAATAGAATTGTTAATTCAGTGTTTGATTATTATTCATCAGGACAACCTGAACCTGAGACCAAATGGATGCTGCTGATGGAGACCTGACTTCACCACCACCTTGGGTGCCATCTTCAAATCTTGCTATAGGTTCACTGTTGAATATCAGGAGGAAACAATGACATCGCTGGAGTCTGTTCAAAATGTGTTGTTTATCAACATATTTACATCACCTCCTATTTCTTTTAGATTCATTTTACTTGCATTTTTCCTGTGATTGTTAAGATGTATTTAAATGTTTAGTACAATAGGTAATTAAAATATTAGGTGTAGCCTATACACAAAAGCTTACTCTGAGAGTCTTAAAAACATGTGTTTTGATCATAGCTTGACTATTACACTGACAGTAATGGTAAAACATTTTTATTTTTGTCATCTACAGTAGCTGTCATCCTATTTTCTGAAGCAGCAGTGGAGGATCAAAGTGAAATCACCCAGCAGCTCCTGACCTGCATCCAAAGCCTTTTGGGCCAGCAGACTTGTGATGCAAAGTGGACTGAGGTGGGCTGTTGGACTCTTTCCAGACAAGTACACATTCAAACACAATTTTAAAGACTCTAAGGACAATACAAAGGAAATAACAGTCTCAGTGTCTATATTATATAGGGCTATATCAAGTTCAGTGATTTTTTTTAACTTGTAGTTGGCTTATTAAATGGCATCAGAATTATTTTTTCTTGAAGATTTGTTTAACTGTGGTTACAGAGTTAAACAAGCTTTTTACATATTGTATTTTTAACGTTGTCATCATAATGTTAGTAATATATCCATTTGAAAACTTTGTTACAAAACAATATTTAGAAATATTCATTTAGAATATTTGGACAAAAAGTTGCATATGGTCCCTGCTTCTTTTATGACAAACACACAAAGAAAACATTTATTTACTTAATTCTTATTTACTATATATTTATTTAGTGTGTTAAGTTGTCAAAATATTTCCTGCTTACCAGTCTTCTCACTGGTGTACTGCATGTACAGGAAATAACACACAGACTGCAGTGTTGGGCAGTAGACATTGCTCTATGCAACATGTTTTGTGCTGTTTGTTCAGCAGATCAGTTTTATCTATTGCAAGGGAGAGTTGGTATAAGAGAAAACAGCTGAAGTGAGCTGGTAGATGTAGAACTACAGGCAACAGGCTCTTTTACTACAGTTTATGTCATTAAGGGTAAACAATTTCATTTGTTCTGCTGTCCTGTCTGAAGGAAAACCATTTGTACTGTACATCACAGATATAATTGCAGTGTGGATATTTCTGCCATATGGAAGAAGGCCAATAGATTTCTGTAAGCAATCCCTGTGCACAGTGAAAATCTGTGATACATAAAATGTAGTAGTTGCTGTTCAACAGTTAATAGATAATTGTCATTTAAAGAGTTGGTTCTGTACTCATTTAAATGGTAAATGGACTGTACTTGTATATTACCATTTTTACGTAACAAATCACATTCACCCATTCATACGCTGAATGGGTACTGGGGCTACCATTCAAGGTCCCAACCTGCCCATCAGAGGAAAAAACTAACCATTTCTACACATTCACACTCTGATGGCACAGCCATCAGGAGCAATTTGGGGTTAAGTGTCTTGCCCAAGGACACATTGACATGCAGACAGGAAGAGCCGGGAATTGAACCACCAATCTTCCGATTAGAGGACGACCGGCTCTACCTCCTGAGCCACATATTTAAATTATTGAAATTTAAATGTGATTTGAAAGTTTACAGCATTATATGAATAACTGTAATTTAATTTACTGCAAAATGTCTGGTGATGTAATCCATTACACAGTAGCATAAAATTACTGTATTTTATTTTACAGTTACATACAACTACAGGTACTACAGTACCATTAAATTACTGTGTTTCATATCACAATTGCTACTGTAAATAAAAACACATTATACCAGTAAACTTACTGTAAAATAACTTACAGGAAGTGCACTGTGTTTTTATTTACAGTAAATAACTGGCAGCAATTGATAAGTAACTTACTGTAATTAATTTCACAGTAAGTTACTTGTCAATTGCTGCCAATAATGTTCAAAGTGCTGTCTGAAAATTCAGCTGCTTGCTTAGTGGAAATAATGCAGCTGTCTGCCTGTCCATACGAAGCTGTGATTTACTGGGCGATGTCCATGTCATTGCCTGGGAAACTCTAGCTAGTGAAACAATTCAATTGTGTGGTTCTTCTAGGCTTTTGAAATGTGATCGACCAAATGGCTCAAATTCTGATGGTGACTCGCGGGGTTGTGATGCTCAAAAAAAAAAAAATACACCACTGATCACGTCTTTTTCAGAGAATAAGAGAGAGAAAAAGTATTTTTGGGGCAGTGTGCATCATGTGAAATTGTAATTACACAGTTTGGCCACTATGTCTGGCACTCTTCCTGTATCCAGTTCTCTTTATTCATTATTATTATTATCCATGGCAGTGCATAAGTGTGGTTGAGTGGTTAAGCGAGAGAGCGAGCATCAGAAAAGTGATGGTGAATGCGAGCAGAGCAGAGTGAAAGGTTAGCAGTAAGTTGTCACAATCTGGTAGTAAATGTACAGTGTCAGTTAATAAATGCTGCAGCTTGTCAAGACCAAGAAAAGTAATGTCCGTTTTCCCAACTGCTAGAAAATGAAGGGGGTGAGCAACAATGGGTTAGCCTAACTTGACCATGCTAAACAGAGAACAGAGAAATGTGCTAATCGACCTCCCCAGCCAGGCCAAGCCACGAAATGAAATGAATGGTTGAAGACCTCATATGTTGGATTACAAAAAAAAGGTAATTTTGGCATAAGGGTGCCCCCAAAGTGCACATATACATTCAGAACAGGTAATATCTGATGGTTGTATGTGAAAGAACACCCTAGAAAACCAATGTATACAAATAACTTACATGAAAATACCATATTCAGAAGCAGATATACACACTTCTTTGTGTGACGTTGTAACATAATGGCACCAACCCTTCAAATTTCAATCCCTGAATTTACCTCGATCCACTAAGTATATAATGGTATACTTTTAATATGATATTTGGATGTTCATAAGGATCACATAAAACCTTGAATGATTACTATTGCAATTTTCTGTGGGTCAAACAACAGATTGACTGGACTAAAAGTACGTCACAGTAACGCCAAAAAAGAGACTGTGTGAGGTTGTGGTAGATCTGTGCCCTGCTAAGTAAATTTAGTCTTTCTGTCAAAGGAGTCTGGTGTATTTGAACGGCAGTGATGACTCACTGGCCAAACAGGTAGATGCGATTTCACAGATTAAAACCGACTTTTGTTCTGTAAATACTGTTAGTGTGGTAACGTAATGAATTATTCAGATTCTATTCTAACAAGTAAAAGTCCACTATGAGAAATTTTATTTTGGTGAGATAAAAAGCCTTCTTTTACTGTTCATATAAACACCCGACTGTAAGTTACACACCCAGAGAACTACGTATACATTGTATCATATCTATGTAATCCTATCTATTTGACTATATTCTTTGTGGTTTAAATGAGTTTGCTGCAGGATTGAGTCCTTTGGAATTTGAGTTTTGTTCTTCATTCCTTTGCAAGTAGGAATTCATTCCATCAGAAAGTGCTTGTGAGTTGCTGGAACATTCTGAGGCAGCTTGAAAAACTGCTAACTTTGCAGTGGATGCAGCTATTTCAGCATCAATCTCGAGCTGCTCCTTTTTTCTTCTCAGCTGCTCTTCCTGGGCCTCTAGAGCATGCTTTTCCTTTAAAGCAGCAGCTCTAGCGAGAAGCGCAGCCCTTTCTGCTTCGATGCGAGACGAAGCTGCGCTTTTGCCACTGTTCTTACTGCTTTTACCACCACATGTGCTTTTTCGGTGTGAATGTCTACTGGCAACATTTGATATGCTGTAATCAGGGTGAACTTAATCTTTACCATCATCATCACCATCCTCACCACCATGATCATTTAACAACCATTTTTCAACCTCAGAAATGAAACCATTTTCAACAAGCATTTTTGCAGCAAACCAAGTGTCTTGTTTCTCACTTTCTTCAGTGGACATTAAAGGCAACAGAGCCACATGAGCATTTTTGGCTTCCCCACACAAAAGCACAATTTTTTTTCAGTGTATGTTTTACTTCTTTTGCATTACCACTCTGCATAAGCTCTTGGGTTACATTTCTTAGGGTTTTAACCTTATGTAATTTGTCTTTTCTTACATTTTGTAACTTTTCCACCTTTGCAACAAGAGCTTTGTGTGTTAATGTAATAGACCGTTTACTTTTTACAGATTCTGTCCCATTAACAATTCCCTCTTCCACAGAAGCTGCAGCAGCCGCGGGCTCCGCGGCAGCCACGTCTGGTTTACCGTCCATAATGTCCTTTAACTCACACCTCAACGCACATCCGAGATGAAAGCAACGAGAAAAAGTTCAGTTTATCAGTGCTATTTTAGCGACCAATGCATTGGGATTACACTCGCAAAGTTGTGTGCACACTTTTACTATGGCCATAAAGTTGGTAGCGCTACTCTTTACCTTACAAGCGGTGGGCGCCGTGATGTACAATCCTGATGAATGAATCAGCTGATGACCGGTGCGTCTCCAGGAAAGCGATTGTAAACGACCTCCGAGCTAGTAAACAATTGTAGGAAATCCAGCGTCGAGTCTTCCTCCGTGAGCGACGGCAAACGAGCTAACTGAAGCAAAGTTTTTGACTTAATGTAGTGACTTGGGTTTAACGAAATATAAAAAACCTAAGCCACAGTGAAGGGCTGCTACCGGGATCCGTATTTTACGCGTCGTCATGAGGCGGCTTCATATAATAAGTCAAACATTCGACCAGTGCTTACGATGTGTTTATTCACCGTACAAACAGCCTTTGCTATACATACACTTACTACCAATAACTTGTATGAAATACACAAAGGCGCAAACGGTGTTTCTAAACGGCGGTCAAAAACTGTGTGCTTCTCCCGGTAAGCAGCACACCTGGGGAGTAATTGCTTCTTCTTCTACTTATACATTTGTGTGTTACTGACCAATAGGCCATCTACTGTGGAAACAGGGAATTGCCTTGACACACACACGCAAATATACAAATATACAAATGGCTCTAACAGTACTATTAGAATTATATGTTTATATAATTTTATGTTTTGTGTATACTTTGTACAGAAAAACACACAAAGTGGAATGATCAGCACTAATTAACGGCCAACAGAGCTGACAAATACCATTGGCTCCTCCCGGATGAGTGTTCCCCATCAGCCACTGGGGCTCCCTCACACATGACCCAATGGCACCTGCCCATGTCACTATCAGAACTTTTCTAGTTATTATTAATTATTGATATAACACAACAATGTCAATAGATACTCTCCATTATCATGATATGTATGATATCTCTGTGGAGCAACACTGGAAAGCATTTGGTTTTGTATCAAAATATTGATGCATGAGACATGTGGAACATACGATGTTGCTGTCTAGCACACAAAAGCTCATCTTCAGCAACCACCAGTTTCTCCATTAGTATCACTCATATTTCTTAAAACGCCACTGTCTTTTTCCCTACAAAACTCATTTAGCCTTGCTTAATTAAACTCTACATTTTTATAATGCACATTTCTACATATCTGTTTTAAATACTGCAATGCTAGCTTTATGTGTATAGTGTCAACAAACTGGTATTCATAATGCCCTTTATAAGTTAGTTTAGACTTTAATTTTACATGCAACAAAGATCCTTCCATATTAAAATAGGGAAGCAAATCGTCTATCGTCAATAGTCTGCACAATATTGGCTGGAACACGTTTCACAACGAAAATTGCAGCTAGATTCATTGCACAATCCACATGACAATATGTGGTATACATCAATCAATTGAGGTGACAGTAGGTAGGTCCCAAAAACACAAAGTTTATATAATGATAATTCAATATTATCAACTTAAAATGAAAGATTAATGCTAATGACAAAATTTAAGGAAAAAAAATGTCAAGGACTGTTTGATCTAAATCCAGTGCACTCTCCACAGTTACAAATATCAACTGGAGAAAATATTACTGTCCTGGCCAGGAGGCTCGGAGGTTGAGGAGAATCAAAACGTCGCAGGGTGCCAAGCAGTAAACCCCCAACTCATTCAATGCATATTCTGGTGGAGGATCCCCCCCTCCTGCCCAATCTCTCATTTCTTCCTCTGATTCTTTAAGGAAATTCCTTAGCAGAATAGCAGAGCCCACATTAAGACATAAGATGATACACGCCTCCTTAATGCTGTGGACAGAAAGAGAGAGCAGATGGTGAAAAAATAATCATAATTCTTGTAGAAACATAGTTATCACTTTCACTTATCTGTCCTTTACTCCTCATAAAAAATAATTTGCTAAACATTTTGTTAGTACTTTTTCACTTATTATGATCACTCCTATCTAATCCATCATAGCAACAGCAAAATTTTTTTACACACAAGCAAAAGATGGTTCTTTTGACAAATGCATAACGTGCTAGTTATCAAAGATCAACTCCCATATAAAAAAAAAAAGGACTACTTTTTTCACCTTCGGAATACTGCAAAAATCAGGCACATCCTTGTTGCAGAATGCAGCTGCATGTGTACCGACAGACACTAGAGAAAGAGATCATATTTCTCCCATTTTAATTTCACTGCACTTACTTCCTGTAAATTAGAATATAAAATCCTTCTCCAAACCTACAAAGTCCTTAATGGTCAGGCACCATCATACCCTAAAGACCCATTACCCTGCTACAATGCTGCGTTCCCAGAATGCAGAGTGCTTGCTCATGTTGGGTCTCTGTAAAATAGAGTACAATCTAGACATGCTGTATGTGAAAACTGCCCTGAGATAACTTCTCATATGCTGTGTTGACTGTTTTTTAGGGCCACTAACACAGCTCTGCTAATTTCCTGTAAATTCTTTATAATAAATGTTTCCCATTATTTAATAATTTAAAGCTTTTAATATGACGCAGTAAAACAGGACTTGACTGCCCCTCGACAGGCTTCAGGAAAGCTGGCCAATCAGAACAGTGCGGGCTCATTGGGAGGGCAGGAGGACTTTAAACCAGCCTTTGCCATAGCAAGGAATGCTATGATGTGCTGGTCCACACCATAGGGTCTTTATTGATCCTATACGTGTATGTGAGACAGTCTCTTGGCCAGCCTATAATATTGTACTGAGAAAGATATCATGAACTAACTGTTAAGTTGCTACAATAAAAGATATGTTAATATGACTTCAGGAATATTTAACAAATACTGGCGTCAACAGACTGAACCATGCATGTTCCAAGTGGCTGCATGGATAGGATAGGAATATTATAAAGATTTTACTTAAATTATATACTTAAAATAATTAATTCAGTAAGTATGAATGTTTTTATGTTTAATGTATTTTAGTGTATTTTTAATATCCAATGGAATGCAACCACTATGCACGACTGTGCGGTTCCTCATAATGTCCATATCTGTAATTCATCACATGGACATGTACGTCATCATTAGCAGTGATATGTCAGTTGTGTTCAAGGTTCAATGTGATGTGAATTTGTACCGTTTATATCTAAACCAACTTTACAAAGTGTTTCACAACAAAGGATAAAATACAAAGAATCGAAACAGCTAAATAACAAGTTGAGTTTTGTGTCAATTCACAGAATGCGTAAATGTATTATAAGAAACAGTTTATCTATGCTACCTTAATGACAGCACCTGTAAATAACATGTAGCAGATGAAACAGTCCATGGAGAAGCTGCTGTGTTTGGCTCCACAGATAGAGAGTCTGTCATCTGACAGAATGTATCACTGTTCTTCAAAGTATCGTGTCTTTTCTTTTGGGTTTTAACAGCAGTCGGCAACCAGCATATTAGGTGCATTATAGCCACCCAACGCATCATACTGTGGGCCAAAAATTAAATCTCACACATTAATCCTGTCTGTATAATAAACTAAAAAAGATAAAAACAATCCAGCTCCACCCAGTTGGCATATTCATTAAAGTTATAATGCTGAGCCAAAAAACTGTAGTCTTCCTGAGTGTTTCCATCAGTTGCTGTCTTTCTTCATAATAAGTGCAATATATGATTGCAGGTATAATAGTGTTCACAGCCAAATGGGAAACATATGTCCTATATCACCATAAGCAATCGACAAAAATGAGAGTGAAAACAAATCATGTTAAACAAACGTGTTGTCAATAGTGAGGAAAAATAATTGTGATGACGATTTTGGCTACAATCATTCATCTGTGAAGAAACTGTGATGTACATACACAAACAGACAAAGACAATGTACTTGATGAATTTTGAATATTTATGTTATGTATTGTTGTCTTTAATGAACAATTTTCACTGTGTTCCTAATTTATATGTGTGCTCCTAACTCTCATTTGTGAGCACATGTAGTCCAGTATAAAAAGTTAAGCATTAAACACTGTTGTCAGATGTGTAGAGACAATGACATGTCATTTATGTGAGTTGAGAGATTGAGTGAACACACACCGTTTCTTGAATATTTACTGCTTCTACATAGTTGTAGATAGAAACCTGAATAGAAATGTAAACGAGTACCAGGAGTTTGACCTACAAATCTTGAATTAACGTGTTTTCTGTCTTTTACCGGGGTGGACATATTAGAGTGTATGCTTTGAAGTCTTTTCTTGGTCCTCTTGTGATTTTACAATGAATGTCTACTACAAAATGTGTCACCACACTGTGGTTATAATGTACTGTGTGTATATCGAGCTTTCTGCAGTATCCTTTAAAACTGAGTTTCAGTGAACTAGAACACCCATCAGTTGGAGAGCAGAATTTAAGACAAATTTTCTTGTGGAAACAAGGGAAAACATACCACCAGTTTGACCAAATGTGACATAAAATATCACTTTTAGTAAGAATTTTTGTTGCAAATCCATTGATACAGGTTAAAAAGTGGTGTGACTTATAGTTTAGATGGCCCATTGAAATGCATTATAAATGGAAATGTCGCACAGCAACTTTGAGGGCTTATAATATGAAAACCATGAGTTATTACAAAGTTTTTAACAACTTTTGTTCAGCACAGTTTTGTGAGTCCTGTGGAAAGTGTGAAGCCCATAGCATAAAGGCACTAGGAGAAGATAGATTTTGTTTGGACCCCAAAATGGGTGAAAAATCAGATTTTTATGAATGTATTGTGGATTTTCTGTTTGATTTAGGTCTGGGGTATCAGTGTATGATTTGTAGGTCTGGAGGAGACGACCAACTGAGTTTTGGTTCCATCTCTCTACAACATTCCTAAGGGCCATAGCAGCTGAATTAGATACCTTGGTGGCACTATAAAGTACTTTCTGGGTAGTGGGGGGGATTATTTTTACATATTACCAAATTTTCGCCGGACCTGATGTGTGTGCCAAATTTGGTGAGTTTAGAGGGTCAAATTCAGGGTTGTAGTAAGAAAGAACAAATTGGATGGGAAACAATGCCGTTCAAGTAGCACTACAATACATGTGCGCATGTACACGTACTAAAAGTACATCTATGTGGTATTTCAATGACTCCTCTCATCCCCCACACAAGCACACATGTATACTTACTGTTTAAAGAAATTCTCGGGTCTTTTGCAGTAGTGACCAAATAGAGGAAATAGGTTTCTCGTCATGTCAAATTGAAGCTGAGTTGCACCACCATCACTGAAGTGATTGGACAGGATCACCTGACAGAGAGACATGAATATATTGATCCTATTTCATTGTAACTGCATTGCTGCAAACTGATGTCTAGCAAACATAGTACATAGGTGAATAATGTTAATAATCATTTAATAATAATTATAATTATATTAATAATTTAATAGCAGTTTCAAGACATAAATACATCTCTTGCATTAATCTTAATCAATCATTGTATTTATATAGCACCAAAGCACAACACAAAGTGATCTCAGGGCACTTTTATATGGAGCAGGTCTAGACCATGCTCTTTAATTTACAGAGAGAGAGGCCCAACAATTCCCTCCATGACCAAGCACTTGGTGACAGTGGTAAGAAAAAACTCCCCTTTAACGGGAAGAAAGCTAAGGCAGAACCCAGCTCAGGGTGGGCGGCCATCTGCCTTGACTGGTTGGGTCAATGGCTAGCATGTATCAGTCTTATGCTACTTATGCTACTGTTTCACCATTCATGTGGCAAGGCTACTCCCCAACAATGCCACTCAGCCAGCATGACATCTTTTTATATCAGCTATCCCTCATCTACACCTGCAGACCCACCTGCAGTTTCCCCAAAATCAAAATTTAGAGTCAAAATCTAGATTGAAATGTCAATGTCTACCCTTTGTACAGTTTAGACTTATACAGTGCTGCTTAGAAGTTTGTGAATCCTTTAGAATTTTCTGTATTTATACATAAATACAGCCTAAAACTAGACAAAGTGAACCCAATTAAACAAAAACGCCAAAAAAATAAACTTTTTCATTTATTTTCAGTAACTGGTGCAGCAATAACGAACATTTATGGTAACTGTTTATTAGCCCTGCACATCAGCTTGGAAGAATTTTAGTCCATTCCTCTGAAAAGAACATTCTCAACTAAGGGATATCGACAGGCTTCTTTGCATAAACTGCCTGCTTCAGATCCATCTACGCTCCTACAGTGAATTTTCATCATAATTTACTGGAACATTTTGCAATCTATTCCTTTGTCCTGCAGCATGGACAATTTTCTCAGCAACCTTGAGCTGATGATTTTGTAACTCATTAGTCTCTACCAGCTTGAAAACCTGGCTTGTAGTATCTATAGGAACAATATCCAGTTTCCTTTTCATATTTTTTTCCTAATTCATATACAGACCCAAGAAAAAATGATTAAAGACAGAATCAACAGTAATATGATCTTCAATTAACTTTCCCTGTACTCCCAGTTTAAAATTTCTTAAAAATTTTGGGTCCCTCCTTCCTTCCTCCTAGCTTCTCTTAGGAACTTTGTTCCTTAAACTTTTATAAATCAGCATGTCAGTGTCTCTTCTTGTTTTAATTGCCTTCCTTAGTGCAGCATCTCTAGATTTCATTAGTTTCCATAAATTTTCATTGAAACATGGTAAATTGCTTTTATTTTTGAATCCTAACATTAAATCTTTTCCTCACAGAGTTGATTCTGTGCGTAAAAGCATCACAGCCATAGTCCAGATCATTAGAGGACAGTACATCATCTCAGTTCTGCTAATTTCATTGGTAAATTCTTCTTGCTTACCTCTGGGTATGCATTGTCTTAGTTGCTGTGATATTAAATCTACTTTTAGTCAATTTGCTTGCACATAGGGTTAGGTTATGATCTGATATCAGCTATTAAATTATAACTTTTAGTTATTCTTTCTGGTTTGTTAGTATATATCATATCAATTTGTGTGCTGGAGCATTTTCCAAACCTAGTTTGGCCTTTTACTAGTCGGATAGTAAAAGGCTATAGTTGGAATTTCTCTGTGATCATTTTTTAGTGATTTGTTCTAGTACCTGGGCCCCCAGCCATGCTGCAGGACAGAGGAATAGATTGCAAAATATCCCAGTAAGTTATGATGAAAACTCACTGTAGAAGTGTCAACTGGCCATGAGCCAGCATTTGTTCAGTTCAAGTTCAATCACTTGGTGTCCCAGCTGTTTTCCATTAATGTTGATTGCTCTGGCCAGACAGACAAGTACAGGCAGTACAGCAGTGAATACCAACAGAAGTCCAAAAAGCATTCCATGAAACACAGCCCAGGTGTTTTTACTGATGGAACACTGCTTTGAACTTGACGCAGGTTTTGACCAGCATGCTCTGTGGTCCAATAAACGGCCTTGTAGCAATCCCATCCAGGAATCCATTGGTCAGAGGATAGAAGCTCTTCTTAAGCCCTTCAGCACTGGCCCGGTGCACCTGAAACCTCCTCTCAACCTCAGCAGGGAGAAAAGACCACCATTCAGGTGGTCAGTAACCGCAGAAGATCCATGTGGCCAGAACCGCTTCCTTTGATGTTGAGATGGACATATAGATGGTCTTACCTGATATTTAATCTGATGTTTATGTTTGAAAACCTGGGTTGGCCTGGTAGCAGAATCGGCAGGGAGGTGAGCTAACTATCTCCCCATCCCAATGAGTGAACGAACCCCAGTCGTATGCTTTCAGGGTGTACAGAGTGGCTCCAGCATGCGTACCAGAAAGGATCCTTTCAGATTTCTTCTTGTTTAAAAAAATACTCTTAGCTTCTTTAGTGCTGTATCTCCTTTGGAATATTGGTAACAGCAGCTAGCAGGTAACTAGTTGTTTTGATTTGAAAAATATATCCAAAGACGATGTTTTTTCTTCTATTCTTGGTGATCAATGCTATTACTTCTTCCTTTCTGAAGATTTTTGAGTGTTAATTTGCAAAATGTTCCATTTTGTTGGGTACAAATTTGTTCCTCCGGAATTGTACAACCGCATCATTAATGATCCTCCTCAACAGTGTCATGATGTAGAATACCAAATGTATGCAGATGACATTGTTGTGTACACACACACGCAAGAACAGCTGTATTAGCTAAATCTAAGCTAACAATTGCATTGGAAAGGATCACACATTGGCTCGATCAATCATGCCTAAATGTAAACAAGATAAAAAGGTATATTTTTCTCGGAAACTATGGTACAACCTCCTAACGCTGATATTCTCATTCAAGGTGAAAGGATTGAGATAGTCACTGATTTTAAATATCTTGGTGTAACACTGGATCCAAATTTGGACTTTAAGAAACATGTTTAAAAAACGGTTACAACCATAAAATACAACTTAGCAAATTTTAGACATATTAAAAATTGTCTGTCTTTAGACGCAGCCAAGATATTTATGCATGCTATAATTCTTTGTCATATGTGTTATTGCATCACATGATGGGGGTAGGCTGGAGAAACAAGACCTTGAGCCCTTATACAAACAAACTCTAAAAACTCTAAACAAAAAGCCAATGCATTTCCATCACTGTCGGGTACTGGAGAAATACAATTTACTGAGCTTTGAGTGAGTTACTGAATTTGTGCCTAGTGTAGAAAATTTTAAATGGTTTGGCCCCTCTTCCACTATGTGACTTTGTGTACACTTGCCCAGCCAATTCTATTAGATTCTCCTAGATTCTCCAGAGTATCCTCTATACAAGATTGTACCAAACCATTTTGTTGCACTGCATTTGGGCTGTATGCTTTCTCTGTGAAAACCACAATTCAGTGGAATGTCCTTGTCCTACCTGATGATATGCAACCACTGAATCTAAACCTCATCTCATGGTCTTCTTATAATCACAAATAATCTTGCTTTTAATTTGACACGCTTACATTATTCATTTCTAGTTGACATTGTGGGTTTATGTGATGTGCTATTGTGTCTAACTATGTTTTAATTGTAAGGAACAGCAGATGAAAATTAGCTTTGAGCTAACTCTGGTGTAGTGTATCAAATGCTAACATTTATGTCATGTAAAACTGTACATTGTTCCAATAAATATAATCCATGAAGTTTCTTCTCCTCTAACCATTCTTTGGTAGAACAACTTGTGTGTTTAGGGTTTCTGTCTCTGATCTACTTTCTGTTGAGCTTCAATTCACAGATGGATACCTTGACATTTTCCTATAGAATGTGCTGGTACATCTCAGAACTCATTGCTCCTTCAATGATTGCAAGCTGTCCTGGTTCAGAGGCAGCAAAGCAGACCCAAACCATGATACTACCACCACCATGTTTCACAGATAGATGGATTAAGGTTCTTATGCCAGAATGTAGTGTTTGCTCATCACCATACGTAATGCTTCAAGCCAAAAAGTTCGATTTTGGTCTCATCCATCCACAAAACACTTTTCCAATTACCTTCTGGCTTATCCACGTGGTCTTCAGCAAACAGTAGATGGCAGCAATGTCTTTTTGGAGAGAGGTGGCTTTTTTCCTTGCAACTCTGCCATGCACAATACTGATGTTCAGTGTTCTTCTGATGGTGGACTCAAGAACATTGACTGTCGCCACTGCACGAAAGGCCTTAAGCGTCCTAAACATTACCCTGGTGTCCCTTGTGGCTTCCCGGAGTATTATACGCCTGCTCTTGGTGTGATTTTTTGTTGTTGGACCAGTCCTGACAATTGACTGGTGGAGTCCAAACTCTTTCGAAATGGTTTTGAAACCATTCCAAGCCTGGTGAGCATCAGCAACCCTTCTTTTAAGGCCCTCAGAAATATTCTTTGTTTGAGTCATGACACACTTCCACAAACCTGTGTTGTGAGGCTCAGACTTTGATAATGAAGATCCATATTTCTCTTCTTTAAATAAGGCAGGGCCTCTGAAACCCACACTTGATTGTCATTCCATTGATTGAAACACCTAACTCTAATTTCCTCTTCAAATAAATTGAAGAGGTTCACTTATTTTTTGCCACGCACAAATATGTAACATGGATAATTTTCCTCAATAAATAGATGAACAAGTCTAAGGTTTTTGTCTCATTGGTTTAACTGATGTCTCTATTAGTTTTAGGACTTGAATGGAAATCTGATGATGTTTTAAGTCATATTTATGCAGAAATAGAAATTATGCAGAAAAAGAATAGAGCAAATTATCAAGGTCCACATAAACTTTCAAGCAGACTGTAAATGTGACACTGTATAATATTTTAGTTATCTAAACTGTCTCTGAACAGCTTGGCTATATGATCCCTACTATGAAGTCTGTTTTTAGTATGGTCTACCTTATATTAATAGGAAACACAAACAGTGTGGTTGATTAAGATATGAATCTCTTACATCCTGGTAGAGAAAGTTGTCAAGTCTCTCTGCAAGGCCCTGCCAAGCCTGCTGGAACAGGGAAAGACTGAGGATCTGCTGAAGGTTCAACAATCTGTCCCTCACACAAAGCATCATGGGACATGCTGAACTAGACAAGGACATGGTAGACTGGTCCTGCTGGGATGGTAGAGAAAACCACCTAAAGAAAAGACGAGAGAAGCAAGAGAGAGAAGAAATCCAAATAATAATAAGATTAAATAAGATAAAATAAGATAATCTTTATATTCTTTGGCTGCTCTACTCAGTGAAATTAGTAAAACAAACACTATGTAAAGAAAAAATAATCTTTTGTACTTCAATGGGGGTTTGTACACAATTTGAAATTAATTGTAATGACTTTTCAGGTATTCATAGTATGAATTTGGCTTTGTTTTCATTGAATACCTGAAATATATGAATGTGTGTTATAACCACTGTATATATATGGGGTTAAGGTTACAAAACTTCAACTGTAATATTACATACATAAACCCATAGTTAATACCAAGCTTTACCTCATCATTATCTCTTTATTATTAAAATATCAGCCCACTATTACCTTGTTATTACCAAAGTGTAATGTAAAGCTATTACATCACATGCTGACTGATCCTGTTGGCATGTTAATAGAGTTACGATTGTTGTGCAATGTGCTTAGAGGTGTAGTGAGAGGCGTAATATGTATAGAGGCAGAGAGTGAGGTGTAATGTGCATAGAGGTGTATGGTGAGGGATACACATGTGCACATAGGGATAGTGCACATAGGGATAGTGTGAGTGTAATGTGCATAGAGATCATAATATAGTGTCGTGGAGACCTTGCATTGTATGGTCAGTTTAAAATCTGAAGTTATTGTGCTTGGCCCTAAACACCTTAGAAACACAATATCTAATGATTTATCTAATCTAGATGGCATTACCCTGGCCTCCAACACTACCGTAAGGAATCTGGGAGTTATCTTCGATCAGGATATGTCCTTTAACTCCCACATAAAACAAATATCAAGGACTGCCTTTTTTCACTTACGTAATATCTCTAAAATCAGACATATCCTTTCACAACAAGATGCAGAAAAAATAATCCACGCATTTGTTACTTCTAGGCTGGATTACTGTAACTCAATATTATCAGGCTGCCCTAATAGGTCTATAAAGACTCTGCAGCTGGTCCAGAATGCAGCTGCTCGTGTTCTGACTAAAACTAGAAAACGAGATCATATTTCCCCCATCTTAGCTTCGCTGCATTGGCTTCCTGTAAAATCCAGAATAGAATTCAAAATCCTTCTTCTCACGTACAAAGCTCTTAATGGTCAGGCACCATCTTATGTAAAAGAACTCTTGGTACCATATAATCCCACTAGAGCGCTGCGCTCCCAGAATGCAGGTCTACTGGTGGTTCCTACAGTATTTAAAAGTAGAACGGGAGGCAGAGCCTTCAGCTATCAGGCTCCTCTCTTGTGGAACCATCTCCCTGTTTCGGTCCGAGGGGCAGGCACCCTCTCTATGTTTAAGAGTAGGTTTAAAACTTTCCTTTTCGATAAAGCTTATAGTTAGGTCTGATCTGACTCGCCTTGGATCAGCCCTTAGTTATGCTGCTATAGGCCTAGACTGCCGGGGGACTTCCACTGATGCACTGAGCTCCTCTCTCCTCCATCTCTATGTATTCTATTACTATTAATGCATGTTACTAACTTTACTTCTTCCCCGGAGTTCTTTGTGCTTTCTGATCCACAGGAAGCTCCATAAACCATAGACCATGCTGATGTGCTGACGTCCTTCTTCTGCCCTCGGCTAGCTGTTCCTGCTATTGCTGCTGCTTGCTGCTGCTTACTGACTATTGTTGTTGTTGTTGCTGCTCTTTCACTGTGTACAACCCCCCCCCCTCTCTTTCTCTCTCTCTCTCTCTCTCTCAACCCAACCGGTCAAGGCAGATGGCCACCCACCCAGAGCCGGGGTCTGTCTTAGGTTTCTTCCCGTTAAAGGGGAGTTTTTCCTTTCCGCTGTCGCCAAGTGCTTGCTCATGGGGGGAACTGTTGGGTTTCTCTTTCTGTAAATTAAAGAGCGTGGTCTAGACCTGCTCCATGTAAAAGTGCCCTGAGATGACTTTATGTTGTGATTTGGCGCTATATAAATAAAATTGAATTGAATTGAATTGAATTGAATGTTAAATACAGTAGAGTAAAGTAGCAATGTGGAAATCATCACATTCCATTGTATGTCGATTCTCTGAGCTAATCAGCTATTCAGGGGCTCCTGCTAACTAGCCATATGCTGCTAGCTCTCTCCACCTACACCAGCCCTACATTACAGTGCGTAGAAACACATGTAGCTGCTATGTTAAACTAATCTATACAACCCAGAATGGAAATTATGTACAATGAATGCAGAAATATCAATCACTCATTTCCTTCAAGTAATAAGGTGGTTGCCATAAGTTAAACGAGATACTAACATGATGGTTACAGTCAAAATGCCAAACTTGACACTTCAAAACAGAACCAAGTCCATTATTTTTTACAGTCTATGGTTGGACCCACCCAGAGACTAAGACCCGAACCAGCTGAAGAGCCAAAAAATTAGAACTGAAAATTTTGCCAACTTACCCATCTTCCCAAAATGTTGAATTTATAATAATGGAAGCCAATAATCAGTGTATGGATTATTTTTTCTGATAAAAGACAAATGTTTGTTTTTAGTTCCAATTATTATCACACAGTTATTTCATGTTATTCTGAGCTAGTGATAGAATCAGAGTGTAAAATCACCCACCCTGTCAGCTATGACTCTGGAGGTACTCTGCACAATTAAAATGCAGCTAAAATCATCATTATATGTTTAGTGTCATAAACTCTCTCACTGTTTGTTGGAAACTCTGTTTTAAAACCATAGTGGAAATTGAAAGCCTCGAACAATAAAATGTCTCTAGTGACCTATAAAAGTATATATTGCTTTTTTTAATTTGTTTCTTTATTGTAAACTCCAGTCCATGTCTGGATCCTGTAGGAATGATGACTTCTTTTTTTCCATTGATCTGATTGGTCAGTGGTCAGGGTGTTGACATGCTGTGATCCAATCCTCTGTTAAGGAGTTGTGGTGTACCCCAGTAAAAAGTGAACCACCATCACGATCCTGAAAACTCAAAGCTAAACTTGAAGTTACGTTGCTAATCCTAAAACCTGCTTCGTAGTACAGGCCTCTGGTAGCTTGCAAGTGCAATCATAAAGTACAGCTGACATGTAGGCAGAGAGATGGTTCATCCAATCACCTGCCAAGTATTTCTTGAAAGTGCCCGTCCTTTTCCAAACAGTTTCCATGGACAATTTCTCAAATGGCTCCATGTAACAAACCATATGGTGTGTCCTTGATGGAAACTTAAGGTTCCTATTTGGTGCTCATAATCCTTTTACTTCTTATCTCTCAACAAACTCCAATTACCTTCATTACATTATTATTCCAATATATATGTACACATTGCAGATCTGGTTGTAGTATAATTATAATTGAAATTCAAACACTAGTAATTTTAGTAGATTTTCCATTTATTTATTCCATAATTTTAATTATTGATTCAAAATCCGGCTTCTGCTGTTATTTATGCATTAACAACTACTTGAGCGGCTCAAAGTTACCATTGGTACTGAAATTGTATATGGTTGTTTTCGGTTACACATGTAACTTCAAGACGTCCAAAAACGGGGAAATAAAACAGTTAGGGCCCTATCTTACGACTAGTGCAGAGCAGTGCTAAGAGCAGCGCAAGTCTCTTTGATATTTTAAGACAAACACAGTCATCATTTTCATGTCCAGTGCCCACATAAAATAGCAATGGCACTTGCGCCTGTGGGCATGTTGGTCTACAAGTAAGGTGTGATCAGGCGCATTGCTATCTTGAGGTAGCAGAGAGCAATTGTGCTATTGACCAACAAAACATGGTCTAAAGTCAATGGTGCAATGTTTCACTGTTATTTTAAGGATGCATTATGTAATATGCACCTACACAGGCAGGTGCACAACATACACTCTGCCTGTTTCACACATAGGACACGCAGCAGTGTGTGCACATGCAAAAGGTAATAAATAAAAGAATTACAATGTGAAAGATTAGGTTATTGTGTACATTAATATAATTTTAAAAATTACATGTCATAATGCTTAGTCATAATATTTATCAGAATTAATAAGTAATGACAAATTAAATTGTTTAATTATTTGACGAAATTGTGACAATACACATATAGGGAATAGGGAATAAATCTGCACAGCTTCTATATTCTTATATATATTCTTTAACCAAATTCTCATTGATTGAATAAAATGCTACATCAATAGCTTTCGAGGATTAATCCATTATTTCCAGTGGCAGGAGGGACAGACTAATAAATTACCTGTGAAAACAGGGGTATTCAAAACACCCCTGTTGTTTTCACAACTTTGAACTCACCCAACTAATAGAGACTGCTAGGTCTAGGTCTAACTGTACTCAACATTTAGTGTGCTTAGAGTGTTTACTGAACGTACTAAACAAACTTACTCTACTTAATCAGTGTTTCTCCTATAATTATAACACCAGAACCCCTGCTGGGCCAAAAAGTAATTCTTAATGCCAAATATCCATTAATTCGGAAAACAATAGCATTTTGAAGCCTCCGTGCAGCACTGTTCCAAAAAATGAGTCAACCTCTATGTCATTGCCTGGATAACTCTTGTAGTGTAGCTCTGTTAAGGAATAGGGCATGTATGGAGGTTTTTCCCTATCTTTATTCAAGAGCGTAGTATATAAATTTGAGAGCATACTTTATTGATTTTACATTCAAATTTTGTAATTTGTCCCTCAAAACCCTTCCCTCTCCACTCAAACATCCACTGCTTTGCGCTCAGATTTGCTCCGCTTATGGTCAAACTGTGTGCTTGTGCTCTGATACAATGTTGCTCGCGCTCAAACTTCAACTCTTCTCTTCGCACTCAGGCTGCTTCTGCGCGGTCGCTAAATTTCTGCTCTCGGATTTCTCCACTCTGCTCAGATTTTTTTGTGTAGTAACAACCATGGCAACCACCCTGTCAAAATCATTTTATAATGAGCCTTCTCATACATTTAATTTCAATTAATATCAAATGTTAACAGATCCACTTTATCATAAACATTCAGGGCAGTGGCGATACATGCATTTGTGACTGTAGTAAACTATAGTCACTCCATGGGCACCTTTCCGTTTCAAAAGATAGAAGCCATCACAAACTATTATTGAAATTGAATTACCAGACTGAGCACCGCACCAGCAAGCTGCCATGCCAGGTGGCTTGACCATCAGGAGAAATTTGGGGTTCAGTGTCTTGCCCAAGGACATGAGTAACTGACACAGTACACGTTTTTTCTAGCTGATTCTGGTTTTGTGGGTCTTTTTCAAATATCTTCTGTTATGGATATTTCCATAACTGACCAGAACTACAACATGTCAAACTGTTCTCTTGTCTTCTCAAACAGAAGATAAGGGCATGGCTGTTTGATAACCAAGAATGCCAGAATGCAGGCTATTTCCAGACAAAATAAGACAACTAGAGGTCACAGATTTATGATTTGGAACTGATGAACCAATTTCTCTAATTTGCGTAAAGGCTGGTCTTGGGCTTCCAGAACTCAGAGGAGTCGAAGAAGAGTCAAAATGGAAAGGTTACAAAAAACAAATTGCATACAAATTACTATCAATGCTTTTATGTCAATTAAACCACAATATACATTTTAGGCCACACTGTTCTTATCATACCCACTCCAGCTGCATATGATAGGGCTTTCTTTGTTAAAATCATTAGGAGACCATTTAATATAGTACTCATCAATAAGCTTTTGTCTCACCTGTCTTGACGGTATGGTTTGGCTTTTTCTGTGATTTCTCTCAAAATCCCATCCAGCAGTCTTCCCATCATGTCTCCTTTCAGTCGCTCCAGTAATGACAACAGACCTTCAAATAGAGAACCCTCCAGTGAAGCCAGGCGACCCACCTCCATCAGCCCCAGGCCTCCTAGTACCACTTCCTCACCAAGTGAAACTGCTGCCTGTTGCAGTTGTAGGAAAAACTGAAGAACAGAGAGAAGAAAGGGTAAACAGGGCAAAGGGTAAACACAGGTATGAATCAAGGGACGGGTAACCACAGGTTTTAGGTTTTAGGTAAAGCTTGTTCTCAATGAATGTTATGAGGTTGTTAGTAACTCTGGCCCAAAGTGTGAGGCACTGAAGCAACACTCAAGTGCTCTGTGCGCCTAATGCCCCTGGCAGCATAGCCATGTGTTCAATGAAACTTTGCACAAGAAACCTATTTGAAAACTAATTTAAATTTTGCCGTGAAATAGCACAGCATAAAAACCTTAACTTTATAAGAATTTATGACAATGTACTCATGAATTTGAATTTCCCTTCAGGGATTAATAAAGTATCTATCTATCTATCTATCTATCTATCTATCTATCTATCTATCTATCTATCTATCTATCTAGTCTCTATCTATCATGCACTGTTCTCCATTTGCATAAAATTAGATACAGTCTCAGATTTCTATAGAGCTAACTGATAATTAAGTTAATAATTTATGTGTTAGTAAACGTGGATGATGGTAAAGTAAATCAGGATATTAAGGATGAATATTGTGCACAGGCGAACCAGTCTTTATAGAGCCCACACGTCACCTGACATATCCTGGCATCATCCTTGGCCTTTTAGCAATGCTCAACAACTGAACCAGACCGAGAGTGGACATGTATGGCACCTCTCCTCTGTACAAGGATTTAGGAATGTTGTGATGAGCTGGCAGCTGATTGGAGTCACCAATTTCAGTTGTAGATTTAATAGTTCAATAATAAACCACAGATGTAAAGTAAGATTTGGTGTTGGAACTATTTGTTTGTAATATTTAATAATTAAACATTTATTTATTTATTTTGTTGCAGTTATGTTTTGAAGAATATGGTTGAATTATTTTGATTAGAATGTTAGTATTATTATTTTAGTTAATTTGAGTACTTGTTAATGCTTTTGTTTTGAAAGCTCTGGGCAACTTGGGCACAGATATGAGAGGGCACCTTTTTCCCTTTCCCCGCTTTTTTTCCAAATTACATTTTAAATTTAATTTGAAAACAAGGAGCTGGTGACTTGAGCCTGACTGACCTAAATGAAAACTGTCCGGCCATGGCCACATTCAACTGGTGCGGTGGTAAAAATGCCAAAAATATCAGATAAATAAATTTATCCACACACCACATTGTCTCCCCAGTCTCCCAGGATGGTGGAAATGTAGTTGACAGCATTAAGGATGGCACAATAACGGGGACCAAGTGGACAACGAGACTCCTCCTTCATCACCTGTAAAGAAAATAATAACAACACCTCTGTCTCATTCATTTATATCTTGTGCTTTCTGCCCATTTAAATTGATTTCAGTCTGTAAATAATGAGCTGAATTAAGCAATTGAGACCACAAAGACTCATTGAAAAATTGATTGAATCAGTATTTCTAGAGAGAAATTGATGCTTTTTGAATGGGAGCCAGCATCTCATGACCATCAGTGGTATTGTACTTCAAGATACTTCCACATTGGCTTTAATTTCAAGACGCTTGGCTATAATGTTTGTGTTTTAATCAGAGTGGATGCTAGTTAGCCTATTTTTAATTCCTGCCAACGATCAAATTACAGTACTGACATTGTCTGTTGGAAGCAAAATTTTATAATCCCTGGATAACACTAATGTAGGGGACACTATCACTGCATGGTTGGTGACAGGACAGGGAAAAATGAGGAAAAATGCTGGAGAGACTAGTATTCAAATCTATGAAAAGAAGTCAGGCTTGAAACTTTCAACCAAGAGAGTGCAGTGTAGTAATGCTTTTCCTCCAGGGATCTAAATAAATGTTAACTATTATTAGTGAGGGGCACCACATGAGTCACTATGCTCCATAGCTATGCAATAGCAATGGAGTGGAGTGACTCAGGCAAACACTATTGTTATTCGTCATGTTCGTCTACCACGCACTTTCGGTGCGTAAATAGTCCTGCTTTGAGAAATCCCATGTGAATTATATATCATACATACATTATATATCATCGTTTGGGAATGGTGTTCTATGATTTTAGGTGAAGATATTGAAACTACTTTGCCATACTTTGAGCTACAGACTTCATTCAAACTTTAAAATGTTCACAAGGTTGTCAGTTATTAAACTTGTATTCAACTTTTTGATATCTTTTATACTTTTTGATCTGTGACTTTTAAAGTTTTATGCTCAAATTTGGACAAATTTTGAGGTTAACATGAGTGTGTATTGCTGGAATGTTCAGCGCTAGAGTGGGTGACATCATCGCTAGAGTGGAAGAGGCTGTTTAAATTTTTCTGAAATATTTCTGGATAAATTGTCCTTTCAGCCACATAAGTTGGTCTACACAAATAATTTTTTCCACAGTAGTAGGCACACTTCTGCTCTGTCAATTAAACTGCCAACCGTAGCTCAGACACTAATAGAATTTGAACTGTCAGCCCTTTTGTGAAGGGGTTACCGGCCAACTGTCCCATAGACTCTCATATTAATTAAGGAGGAGATTTCAGGAGGAGAGCTGAACCGCCACCCTTTTTTTCTCTTGCTCTCCTGTCCACAATTTTGGTTCTAGGGACTTGAAGATCACCAATATTGTGCAGAAAGATTTTGCGGTGGTCCTGGTCTGCTCTGATTTCTGATAGGACAGTTCTTTCACAAAAATGCCTTTTTTGACAGGCTCACGGAGCTCACATTTTCACTCTGCTTTGACAGATTTACACACCGACACACACATGCACAAGTATACTCACGCACTCACTCTGTGTGTGGGTTTGCATGTGGGTGTTCCTGCGGGCGTGTGTGTGTATCTGGTGTGTATGAAGCTATGTGTGCGCTGGCTAATCTGCCTAAATCAGAGGTCACTGCAATGCAACCCAGGTCACAAAGAGTTAACGCCACAGAAGTGCCTAGGCAATCAGACTGCTGGTCCGCAGTACCGTAGACAGGCTACACAGCGTACGCTAGTCAAACACTGCGTGACACTGTGGAGGAAGGACCTGCTACTGAATGGTAAAAATATAACTCTGCTAAAACAGTAAAAACACCATATAATGTTGTCAAAGCAGAATAGCCTGTACTTTGTTGTAAGCTCATAGATGTGTGTGAGAGAGATTCTGCTCACTGCAACCTGCAGAGTGACACAGAACTAAACAATTAAATGCTGTATCACATGATGCTAGGCTAAGCTGGCTAGTTCAAGTGAATGAGCCTAGTGTTAAACAGTGCAATTAGCCGACTGTTGTAGAGCTCAAATAAAGTAAAACTGGTTGACAACTCAACTGGGGAAAAATATAAAGATGTGATATGTAGAGTATTTAATTGTTCAATCGTTTCTGTGGCTGGTAAAGCTACTCTACTGTTTAATACTGAAACAACATACTAAGTTTTGTTTTGTTGGGTATTATATTTCATTGGTATAGTGAATCTGATTTAAATAACAGAAGACATAAGAATATAAGAGTGTAAAGTTCATACTTTTGGTTTGTAATTCATGTAATATTGGTTTAATTTAAAAATACCAGGTTAAGGTAAAAATAGTAATTTAGTTCATTTTACTCAGAAATTCATTTACTGTAAAGGTTATATAAAGTGTGTTGATTGTTTACATCATATGACAGACAGACCAAAATGGCAACTGATTAATGATTATTTCTGGCCATGTCAATGACTGCTGGTCAGGCTTTTGAGTTGATTTGAAGTTGATGGTTAGCCAAACCAGATGAGACCATTAGATCCCTGGATTGAAGATTCCTGAATTGAGAGCCCAGAGTCAAGAACTGTCAACCTTACCTCTCTCCTGCCATGGCAGTAGGGTAAAAGGCTTAACTGTACCAGGCCAGCACCACTTTCATGCTCAACCCCCAGCCCACTTGCACAATCCAAGATCCCAGACTCTGACTTTACTCTATTTTCGACTTGGCTTGGAAAAGACACTTACTTTCTCCACTCAAACGCATTCCGTACGTTTTTTGCCACGTCTCAACTGCTGCATACTTTGTGCTATAAAAACCATTAAAACATCAATCTGTACAGCTCATTCAGCAGAATTTTCTCAAATGTAACATGTTTCAGCCATTTTATATAATTTTTTAAAGCATTAAAATTTGTAATGGCGATCCATCCGAGGTGGAACCTTTGTAACTTTGACACTCAACTGCTTGGACGTCCCTTATCCCAGGTCTCACTCCCACAGTTTTAACTCCTCAAGCACATATTTGCTTGAGGAATGCTGAAAGCATTCACACTATAGTTATCCAAAACTTTATAAGTGTAAATGCTGCAAAGCATTGTTGTACACAAGATGACCTTATAGAAGTGTGTAAAATTTCACAAAATTCTGCCCAAAGGGGGCGCTAAAGTCACTTTATAACATGATATTTCAGCAAATCTGTTATCTTTAATGGAATGAAAACTTGATAGGCAGGTTTTCCATGAGAATGATGAAAACTGAATGAATTGCAAAGCACTGCTGAAAATACTAAACACATCCCCATCTGTACAAATAGATGCCTGCAGAATTCACACTAATAAACTAGACAAACTATTTGTGCCCAGGTTCACTGTAAACTCTGACTCAATGTCACTGTTAAGAAACAAAAAAATAACTTTATTTCAAGCTGAATACTTTCTAACTATGTAACATCTGTTAGTCTGGAGGTTTAAATTCAACACCGAGAACACATACTGCATGTAAACTGGACTGTCAGCTCCGTCACAGAAACTCTGCTGAGTTCAGATTGTTTACTTACAGCTCAGCTACTCAGACAAATAACCAAGCCTCCAACCCGCCTGTGAAACAGAAAACAAACCATAAACCTTCTCTAGACTGTCTGGATCTGAGTGAAGTCCTACTGGGATCAACAGATATTTAGTCCGTTAGCTGCTTGCTGTGCCTGCATGCTACTGCCAGTCAGCAGCTAACAAGTAGAGCTAACTGCTAACAGCTGAAACCGACAAACTCCATAAATTCATTCAACAGCTCTGCCATCCACAGTCAAACTCAAATGAATGCTTATTCATGCTAATGCAGAAGTACAGCTAAAATAAATACTAACAACCTCGCTGGTCCACTGTGTGGATAGCGAAACATCCTGGCGCCGACTATTTACTGGCATTTACCAATCATTGGCTCTCTGAGCTGATGCGCCACAACACCGGAGTTCCAGAAAAATCCAGAAAATCCGATCCCTGATTAGGCAGACAAAGATAGCTCTGATCATATTAAATAGTCATGGTTGGCTCACCTAACAAAACAGCTGTAAGTTAAGTGCTGGTAAAAACTAAACAAAATATTTTCTATTAAACTCTTACTTCTTACTAATAACATTATCTCTGTAACTGTACCATAACAACATTAGTGCTTTTAACAGCTATGCTAGCGTTAGCAGCTATGCTAGTGTTAGCACGTCGCTAATATTTGCTAGGTGACAATAAAAGCCTTTGTTTTACCAGGAAGAAGTTTTGCCCTTATCGTTTTGTTTGGATTGTATCTGAGAAACCAGTGTCATGTTACCATGTCATATAAAATGTCAAGCCTGTATTAGTAATAGAGGTGAGATCGGGCCTAAAAAATCCAGCCCGACCCGACCCAGGCCCACGGGTATTAAAGCCCGACCCGGCCTGAGCCCGATCAATTAACTTGATTTGCAGGCCCGAGCCCGAAACAAACCCGAAATTTTATATCGCAAGTTTTCTTAATGTTAAAATAATCTACATATTTTTATGATTGTTATAAATGCATTTACACAATGAAATAATGCTGGAAAAGTTTGTTAAAGATATTTCTGTGTGTGATATTGTGCTCACATGGACGCGCCTCTCTGACAAGGAGAGGAACAGCAGCAGGAGCAGGTCTCTGGGCTTCATTGTAGATCACAAGGATCGGCATTCTGAGATACACGGGGTAAAGCCTCCAGAGCGCAGCAGGTTCACTATAGTCTTCGTTACCAAAGGCGGAAACAAACAGACTTTAAAAATCCTCCGCTGGAGAATGCGCACGGATGAATCCATTCATACATGTTTCTGGACCACCTGCTGTTTGCAGAAGTCAGACCTGCTGAGGTAGGTGATATATATATATATATCGTTTTAGTATACAATACATAATATATAAATATATATTTATTTTAAAAAATTAGCGAGAGAGACCCGACCCGACCCGACCCAAAGTTAATAATTGACATTTTGGGCCCGGGCTCGGGCTCGGGCTTAAGATCTTACCTCTAATTAGTAACGTTAAAAACCTTATGAGCAGGGACAGGTAAACTAGAGGTAAGATCTTAAGTTTAAGGGCACTCGGAAATTAAAGGGTCAACGTATGGTGCTGATTTATTTATGACCACAAGGTGGCGCTATTGCTGCCATGAATCAGTATGTCATGCAGATTCTCATGGAAAACCTGCCTATCAAGTTTCATCCCATTAAAGACAACAGAATTCCTGAAATATCATGTTATAAGGTTACTTTAGCGCCCCCTTTGGGCAGAATTTTATGAAATCTTACACACTTCTGCAAGGTCACCTTGTGCACAACATTTAGTTGCAATCTGATTCAGTATTGAGGAGTTATCGACCATTAGGTGCATTAGGCCACACCTCCAAAAGTTTGCTAGCTAATAACAGACAAACCGTAAGTGATATCTGAAAACAAATGGATAAGTCTTGTTTTACACACTTTTACACACTTTTACACACTGTAAGGTCACATTGTGTACAACATCCCCAAATTTTGTCGAAATCCGATTCATTATTGAGGAGTTATCGGCTATTAAGTGCATTACGCCAAGGCTCCAAAAGTTTATTCGTCAACAACAGACAAACGGTAAGTGATATCTGAAAACAAATGAATAAGTCTTGTTCGGGGTCCTCCAAATATAGTATGTACCAAGTTTGGTGAAGATTGG
This sequence comes from Euthynnus affinis, assembly GCA_029490765.1. NCBI lineage: Eukaryota > Metazoa > Chordata > Actinopteri > Scombriformes > Scombridae > Euthynnus > Euthynnus affinis. Next base: position 25,121,440 of record CM055860.1, on the reverse strand, counting down.
ATGAAATATGTGCCAACAGAAGCCAAAACATATGTTTATGAAAAAACAAAATGGCGGAAAATATTTATAGGCGCAAATGGGCGTGGCCTATATAATTCTAATCAGGATCATCCAAGGAACATCCTGACCAAAAAGCTTTTTGATAGGACCTACTGTTCATGAGTTATGAGCCAAAACGCAAAACATGTAATAACTGACCACATGGGGGCGCTATTGATTCAATCTTTGCCATGGTAATCCCATTCTATTTGTACAGATGGGGATCCTGAACAAGTGCTTAGTATTTTCAGCAATGCTTTGCAATTCATTCCAGTTTTCAGCTTTCAAGCACATTTTCTGCAAGAAATGCATTTCTTCTTACCTCTATTTTCCTTATGATCACCGGCCTCTCTCTCCTTTAGAGATGCTTTGCTTCTATAGTGACTGTAAAAAAACCCCTCAATGTCTTAATTCATAACTGTGTTGTCATCATTACCTGGGTGAGTCGTATACGGAAGTCATCCACCAGTTCTCTCTGTAGCTCCAGAAACTTCAGTTGTGCAGAGGGACAAGGCAAGGCCCGGTAGCGCTCTGACAAAAACAGGATGATAGAAAATACAGAACCTTTTCAAAATGTTTTATATTCTCTAACAGCATACAAGTACAGTGTTTTTTGAAAGTTTGTGAACCCTTCAGAATGTGCTCTATTTCTGCTTAAATATGGCCTAAAATGTGATCAGATTTCCATGCAAGTCTTAAAACCCGATTAAGATACATCAAAAAAAAAAAAAAAAACTTTGTGGTTTTTCATTTATTTATTAATGAAAATTGTTACATATTTGTGTGTGGCAAATGTATGTAGACCTCTGGGATTATCAATGCATTTGAAGGGAAAATAGAGTCATGTGTTTCACTCAATGGGAGGACAATCAGTTGTGAGTCTGGGAGGCCCTGTCTTTTTTAAGAAGAGAAATATGGGTCTTCACTATCAAAATCTGAGCTTCACAACACAGGTTTGTGGAAATGTGTCATGGCTTGAACAAAAGAGATTTCTGAGGACTCCACCAGTCAACTGTCAGGCAAACTGTGTACAAATGGGGGACGTTCATCAACATTGTTACCCTCCCCAGGAGTTGTCAACCCACAAAGATCACTCCAAGAGCAAGTCAGGGAGGTCACAAGGGACCCTACGGTAATGTCTAGGAAACTAAAGGCCTCTCTTCCAGTGGCTAATGTAAATGTTCATGAGTCCACCATTAGGAGAATGTTGAATATTAATAATGGGCAAGGCAGAGTTGCAAGGAGAAGGCCACTACTCTCCAAAAATAGCATTTGCCTCAGACAAATATGTAAGATTGGATAATTTTCCTGTGAATAACACAAATAAGTTTAAGTTTAGTTTTTGTCTCATTTATTTAATTGGGATCCCTATTTCTAGTTTTGACTAAATGAAAATCTGATCACTTTTTAGGTCATATTTCTAAGGAGTTTACAAACTTTCAAGCACCAATGTATGGCTTAAAGGTACCCTGTGAAGTTTTTAACTACAAGGGTGACTATGAAGCAATGTTTGAATCTTACAAACAGTTCCAGTACAGTTGGAAATAGCCTGTAGGAAATGAATTACGTGGCAGATAGGGGGTGCTAGTAACTCTAACAGTTTTAAGCACTGAAGTGTCCATACCACATATATCTTTACACTTGGGACACAAAAACGGCGGCGCGGGATGTGTGCATGTGTGTTGCTGAACTGCTGCATCTCGCACACTTGCAACGGACAGCATTGCTGCTGTGGCACTTCTGCCGCACTACTGCCAGCCCTGTCTTTCTACAGTTTGGCTTCGACAATGGCCATCAATAAAAGCATGTTTCATATCATTTCATTATAAATTTCATTTATATTTAGTTCAGTCAGAAAAAGATTAAGAAGCATGTGTTCAATTGTTAAAAATAAATAAATAATATGTGAGGGCATGGTTGGGGATACTTTTGCATCAGCCACATACACTTCTCACAAAAGACATGTTTTTTTTATTGATTATATTGATCATTCCGCCAGTTAAACCCCCACTGTTGCAAATGAAAAGCAAGAAGTTCAGCGATGCACATTCTTGCTGTTCATGCAGGCTGTGTGTCCCAGGTGTGAGCTTGCGTCGTCTTAATTGAGTTGATGAACTGAATCACTTTGATTTGTGAAATTTCTTTAATGTTAAAAATCTTTTTAAGTTAGCCATGGCTTTTTCTCAATTCCTTAATTACCTTAATAAAAATACATTTTCATTTATCATGTTCTATTTTTGATTCAAGAACCTGTTTTAATGTATAGTAACACTGTCATTAATCTCCAAATGTCTGAGTTCAACCAGGGCAGGCTACTCTATTGCCTTTTCTTGGTCTTGGCTTCTCTACTAAATTCATCTATTGTGTTCTTAATTGTGGTTAGTAATATATCACTGTCTGCCTCTGCACCTACCCCAGACAATAGTTTATTAGGGCCTGAGCCCTGAAAGGGCGAAGACCCTATGCAGGGTCACTGTGCAGTTACTTTCTTCTTTCTTATTATACCGTAACTACAACCCTGAATTTGACCCCCTAAACATGCTCGAAAACACACCAAATATGGCATGCTCGTCAGGTCTGGTGAAAAATGTGATAATCTGTTACATTTAGCATTGGGGGGCAATGCCCAGAAAGTACTCTACAGCGCCACCTAGGTGTCTATTTCGGCCGCTACGGCCCGCAGGAATGTCGTAGAGAGATGGATCCAACACTAAATTGTTCATCTCCCCAAGACCTACAAATCATATGCTGACACCCCAGACCTAAGTCCAACAGGAAGTCCTCAGTTCATTCATGAAACTCCTTCAAAATTTATGAAAATGGCCTTTTTGGGAAAATGGCCAGAACTATCTCCTCCCAGGGCGTTGATGGTATTGGCTTCAGATTGTAATATATCAGTCATGAGACTGTGCTGAACAAAAGTTGTTAAAAAGTTGGAAATTGTAATAACTCCTACGGTTTTCATAATATCCGACATCAAAGCTGGTGTGTGACATGCAGCTTATAATGTGTTTCAATGCGAGAGGCTTTCCCTGAGCATGTCAACTACTTGTCAACTAAACTCTACCATCTACACTATATGTCACACGACTTTCAAACCTGTACCAGTGGAATCGTGACAAAAATTCCTACAAAAATTCGATATTTTCAGTCAAATTCGATCAAAAGTTAAGGCCTCTATGTATTTCTTTACACAGGAGAAGAACTCTTTTCTTCTCTCTCCTCTCCTGCTCTTCCTGCAGGCTAGCAGGAGGCGGAGTCGACATTTGACTCCAGCTCAAAGGGAGACATGCAGTGAGGCTGCCTGATTAGTAATACAGTGCTGTTGATAAACAAACATAACTACATTTTGAAACTTTGTACTACAGTTTTCCTTCATTGTATACGAAATATGACATATATTACTATTCTTCTGTGTCCACTTGCTGTTTCTTTTGTCACTACACAACTAATTCTTCCTTCACTCACACTCTCCATTCAAGTACAAGAATATTTCTCAGTGTCTGCCTGTAGTTTCTCATTGTCTCTGCACACTTGATAGTACACATTTCAAAAACAAACTATTATCAGATCATGTGGGTTACATGTCTTTACTTTTCTAAAAATGCACTTGATGAAAATTAGGAAATTGATTTTACACACAAACTTCTCAGAGGCTTTCTATGTATTAATTTAAGTGACAGTACAAGGGCACAACACTTGCATAATGTTGATGACACTGCTGAGAGCCAGACACACATCTCCTTCTGCAGATTCCTTTGTCATTCTCACACTGTTGACACTTGATGTTTTGCCATGACAGGGAGGTTGCTATAACTTTACTGTACAGGCTCCTATCTAAACTGCACTTTACATCACTGCCAAGTCACACCCCTCAGTCCGGGTCCACAGACCGTGAGTGTGACGGACGCCAATGGACCACGCCGCGTCAAAGCGTGCGCACGGGTGAAGGCCCATCCAACGCTGCTTGCAGCTTTAATTAGGGCGTGAGCCCTGAAAGGGCGAAGACCCTATTGTAACTGTGTTGTTACTTTCTTTCTTTTTTTATACCGCGACTTCAACCCTGAATTTTACCCCTAAACATGCTCAAAAACTCACCAAATTTGGCACGTACGTCTGGTCCAGCGAAAAATTTGGAAATATAAAAAATAACCCCCCACCCAACCCCAAAATTACTCACTAGCGCCACCTAGGCGCTATTTTGGATGCTACAGCCCGTAGAGACATGGAGACACCACTAAATTGTTTGTCTCCTCGAGACCTAAAATCATACACTGACACCCTAGACCTAAATCCAACGGGAAATCTGAAAAATGCACACAAAAGTCAGATTTTTCGATAATTTCCGATAATTTCCGGGTCTATCTCCTCCTAGGCTGTTCATGTTTTTGGCTTCATTGTAATATATCTCAGCCTGACTCCAGAGACATCTACACAAGTGTGATGGACGCCCTCTGACAGCGCTGTATCCTGGCGTGCACGTGGGGCGAAGGCCCGTCCAATGCAGCTTTAATTAGGGCTTGAGCCCTGGAACACCCTATTGTTCCTGTGCTGTTTCTTTCTTTCTTTCTTTATTATTACACCACTTCAAAGCTTAATTTGACCCCTTAAACGCACAATATGTAATTTCAGCCGCTAGGGGTCTCTCAATCAAAACAATAACAAAATACAGCGTGTGATGACGGTGTGAAGTATCAAGGGATCATGGGAGTTGTTGTCTTCGTTGTTAAACAATCAGCTTCACCGGGATACGATTACTCCGAAATTCATGGTTCAGGGTGTTTTTACCAGGAGCCGAATTATCCGCTGAGGTCTCCTCCTAGAGGTAAGATCTTAAGCCCGAGCCCGACCCGAGTTTCGAGTCGGGTCGGGCCCAAAATGTCAATTATTAACTTTGGGTCGGGTCGGGCTGGGCTTCTCTCTCGCTAATTTTTTAAAATAAATATATATTTATATATTATGTATTGTATACTAAAACGATTATATATATATATATATATATATATATATATATATATATATATATATATATATATATATATATATATATATATATATATATATATATATATATATATATATATATCACCTACCTCAGCAGGTCTGACTTCTGCAAACAGCAGGTGGTCCAGAAACATGTATGAATGGATTCATCCGTGCGCGCATTCTCCAGTGGAGGATTTTTAAAGTCTGTTTGTTTCCGCCTTTGGTAACGAAGACTATAGTGAACCTGCTGCGCTCTGGAGGCTTTACCCCGTGTATCTCAGAATGCCGATCCTTGTGATCTACAATGAAGCCCAGAGACCTGCTCCTGCTGCTGTTCCTCTCCTTGTCAGAGAGGCGCGTCCATGTGAGCACAATATCACACACAGAAATATCTTTAACAAACTTTTCCAGCGTTATTTCATTGTGTAAATGCATTTATAACGATCATAAAAATATGTAGATTATTTTAACATTAAGAAAACTTGCGATATAAAATTTCGGGTTTGTTTCGGGCTCGGGCCTGCAAATCAAGTTAATTGATCGGGCTCGGGCCGGGTCGGGCTTTAATACCCGCTGGCCTGGGTCGGGTCGGGCTGGATTTTTTAGGCCCGATCTTACCTCTATCTCCTCCTCTCCAGAACAAACGGACCCGCTGATTAGAGGTAAAAACACTGAATAAAGCAGTTTCATCTAAGAGATCGGTGTTTCTCCGACGATGTACGGCAACCCACAGACGTCAGATACGGGCTGTTAACTGAGCTGCTGCTAACACTTTAGCGATTTATATCTCTTATAACTTTTCATTCAGACGTTTGTCCGGTTTCTCCCGGCAGCCGAATTATCCGCAGAGGTCTCCTCTTCTCCAAAAACAAACGTACATACAGTTTAAAATCATTAAAATACTAATTAAACTGTTTTACCTAACAAATCAGTGTTTCTTTTACAAAGTTTGGTGACAGCCGGACGTCAAATACAGGCTGTTAGCTGAGCTGCTGCTAACACTTTAGCGGTTTCTCTCTTATAACTTTACATTCAGATGTTCATCCGGTTTCTCCCGGCAGCCGAATTATCCGCAGAAGTCTAAACTATAAGTCACACAACTTTCAAACCCGTAACAGTGGACTCACGATGAAAATTCCTACAAAGACATGATATTCTCAGTCCAATTCGGCCAAAGTCAAAATTTCTACAAGAAAAAATCTCTTTAGTCCTGCATCACCTCACAGGCAGAAGCAGGTTAGGGGGAGGGAGGGAGAGAGGGGGGGATGGTCAAACACAGACCTGTTGGCCAAGTAGAAGGAGGCAGAAAGGGGAGGGCTGAATTCAGATCTTTCACACCAGCTCTGGAGACATATATATGCTTTTGACAGTAGCCGCTCCTAGCAGTTGACTCACTGACCACTGAAATATATGACTTTTCTCTGTGTCCACTTGCAATTTCTTATTTGTCTGCACACTTGATAGTACACATTTCAATCAAACTTTTATCTGGTGACGTGGGTTAAAAGCCTTTACTTCCAAACATGGACTTGAGGAAAATGAGAATACTCATTTCTTTTACACATCATCTTTTACACTTTAAGTCATCACAAGTTTTCTACATATTGATTCAGATTAAACTAAAGGGGCACAAAACTTGCATAATTTTGATGACACTGCTGTGAGGCACACACATCTCATTCTGCAAAAAATTGTCATCCTCACACCATTGACATTTGATGTTTCGCCTTGACAGGGGGAGTTGCTATAACTTACCAGCACATGCCCCTATCTGCACTGCACTTTACATGGCTGCCCAGTCACACCCCTAAGATGTGGCGCCGCATCCCGGCGTGCATATCTCCTTCTTTGCCTGTCATGGGTGCATGTGCCCATGCAGGCAACCATACCACAACATTGGAAATTAGACCAGAACCAATGTTTTATAAAAAAAAAAAAAATCACAGCCGCACACTTAGTTTACCCTTTGCATTTATTATTATAGAACTATTATAGAAACAATTATTAGTTCTGTGTTATTACAAAAAAAGACTACATCAAAACCTAGTATATGGCTAGACCGTGTATGGTCCATGTGCAAAATTGTGGCAGTTTTCTATAGTGGTCCCAGTAATATTGTTGTTAAAGTGTATTGAAGTTGCATATCACATAACACAGTCAAGCTACATTTAATTTGGATCTACCCCATTTGTGCAGCCAAAAGATAAGATAATATTTTACTCCCTACAAACAGTTTTAACTACGGCCACTAGGACCCCCTGAAACCCCCCCAAACAAACACAAACTGTTAAGTTTAGTATGCGGATCAGTGGCGGCTGGTCCATTGGACTCCTCTTCTATTTTTTGAGTCACCAGCCACCACTGGTATGGATTGATACCAACGAGGGACACTGGTAATACAAACGCACTTGTACATACAATACAAACTAAACTTTTTTTCAAACAGTTAAACCATAGCAGGGTCACCTGGGACACAAAACACAAGCCAAAGGGTCTTATAGGAGGTCATTTGGATGTTTGCCCTGTCCTCACATACAGCACCTGCATTGACTGTACCTGGCTATAACATCTTTAGGAGCAATAGGCCTGAGGGAAAGGGTGGTGGAGTAATGAAGTGTGTGATTTGATATGTTAGAGGTACTTTCCAAAGAGAGTGAATACAGTGGTCATCTTGTAACAATCTGGAATGTGTTGCACGATATGTAATCTTGTAATCTCAAATGTGCTTTCTCCTTTTTGTAATATACCACCCTCTTTCTACCAAAGTGTGTTATGATCTACTGCATAGTATACTCAAGGAAAGTGATTCTAGGAAAGAGATTCTTCTGATGGGAGATTTTAACATCATCTGGGATGATAAATCATGTAGGAAAATTTCAAAGCAGATCTCATCTAGCCTTGATTTAACCCAGCTAGCTAAAGGTCCGACTAGAATAAGTAATTCCTCAAAACTCGGATTGATTTGATTGTTTTTGATTTTTTAAGAATTTTAATATGATAATCGGCATAAAATGCTGATTATGATATTTCATTTTAGAGTTTTTAACGGCTGATACCGATATTGTGCCGATAATATTGTGCATCCCTAGAATCAACAATAATGGGCCACAGAGGGGGTATGTTCAAACTCTGCTGCCTTTGTGTTTGTTTTCGCTGTATTGTTTTGATCAAACTTTAAGTTCTTGTTAATTTGGTAAAGATACAGATGGGTGACAAATAAAAGGAAAAACCAACAGTGTCTTAGTAAGGTGTTGGGCCACCAGAACAGCTTCAGTGCACCTCGGCATTGTCTCTCTCTCTCATATTCTACAAGTCTCTGAACTCTTGGAGGGATGAACACCATTCTCCTGAAACATATTCTCTCAATTGGTATTTTGATGACAGTGGTGGAGAGTGCTGCAACACGTTGGTCTAAATCTCCCATAGGTGTCCAACTGGGTTGAGATCTGGTGACTGTGAAGGCCATAGCATATGATTTACATAATTTTCATACTCAACATACTCACCTTTGCTTTACCTGCTGTATTATATGTATGTATACAGCATTTTCAAATTAAATTCAGTGTTAACACTGAGAGTGACATGAAAAGAAATCTGGAAATTAGTAGTCTTACCAGTGATGACCTGCAGCAGAGTCATGAAAGTCTCAGCACAATCTGGAGCCTTTAGCTCATCCATATCACTGATATCTTTGTACTGAGAGCTCCATGCTCCCTCAGCCGACAGCATGGTATCCACCTTTTCCACTGCCACTGTATATACAGAGGAATACAGGGTTATGATGACAAAGCTTACTGGGAGCACTGAGAGCATGACTACTGCATGTTTAAACATGTAACTTGATAGTATACTTCTAAGAGATCATATGTTGTGATCTCAATAAAAATCAATTATTGTGCCACTGTTGACATGCTGATCTTTTATTTTTGATACATTTTGTGTGTGTACCAACATGCAAGCTGTTGATATAGAAGGATTAGCTTTCACAAGCTATCAAAATCCATAATTAATGCCGTGAATAGGTATATTTAGATACACACTAAAAAACATTAATGAATATGTCATACATATCTTGCACATAGTAGGCCTGCAACATTATGCACTTCTACCTGTGGTAAATAGGAAACAGCTGATTTATATATATATTTGTAACTCCGTTGCTATTAAAAGCTAGGCACAGTGACAATGAAGTGTATAGCAAAAGTCATGTACAATGCAAATGTGATTTTAGCATCTTTCAGATGATTCAAATGGTGTTTGGTTTTGTTTGTAGAAAAATCAGAAAAACTGGTATAGTTTAGGTGTTGCTTCCACAAGCGTACATTTGGTGAAAGCATTCACACAGACTAGAAAATACAATTCTTATAGAAATTGCGTGTGATTGCTGAAAGCTACAGGTGCATGAACTATATGGGTTGTAATTTTTCAAGCAGAAAGTTTTCTTGACTATAATATGCATGCCTGTGTGCATGCCAGTATTTTATGTTGTTTTTATATGTATTGTTTTTTGTGTGTTTCTGAGAAGAAAATTTAGAAATTGTAAATGAAACCTGAAGGTTCGAAGTGACTAACGGTTTAAAAATCAGAGAATAGAGGGGTTTCATCAAAAGGACTGTGTTTTGCAGTCTAAATCAGAAATTTGACAGCACCTTTATCATCTTGAACTCTACTGAGTTCTGCCCTGTGCAGGGTTCGAACACACAGTCTTTTGATCTAAAAGGAGCTCAGAGATGATCTTAAACCATTGGACTATTCAGTCATACTTTATGTGATAGGAAAAGATGTACTTAAGCATAGAAATGTACATTTTAGGTAATAATATTAAATGAATTATGGTACATGATTAAGATGTAAAGCAACTTTGTACACAACAGCAATATTATGAGAAGCAATGAAGTGAGAAGGTATTGAACATGGAAGCTTGTCATCTAAGGCAAAGCTGATCATGAGAAGTTATTTCCATTTTGATGAGGAAAATTTATTTGTCTCAAACGAGAGTCTGGAGCCCAGAGCTTTGTACAATCATTAGTGAAAGCAAGACTAGCTTGCCATGAGAATGAATGATATATATACAAAGTGTTTGAAGGAAGAGAGAATCAGTAAGTTAAAGGAACTGGGGCGAGACGAGACACACATCCTGCAGACTGTATTGCAGTCAATGAGGGCAAGACAGGATTTCCTGTGAAATCTATTTACATTTTGAAAGAAAGGGGGCTTGTGGCAACATACTGAGGCAAGATATGTGCTTGAGGAGTTAAAACTGTGGGAGTGATAACTGTTTAGAATTTTTTTCTGGTCTAAAAATATCTGTGCTCTCCACTGTGCCTGATCACGACACACTGGTGAGACCGGACAACATCTGTAAAACCCCTGACTTTGGACTTAAATGGCTGCAAAACTGCAAAAGATATCACTAGATAATTTGATAAAATTCAAAGTTTTGTGAACATTTTATAGTTTGAATGATGTCTGTAGGATAAAGGATATTCAATTTTCTTTATGTAGCGCCTAATCATAACAAAAAGTTATCTCAGGACACCATTACATGGAGCAGGTCTAGACCATACTCTTTAATTTACAGAGAGAGAGACCCAACAATTCCCCCCATGAACAAGCACTGGGCAACAGCGGTAAGGAAAGACTCCTTAACCCTTACCCCTTTAACGGGAAGAAACCTAAGGCAGAACCTGGCTATAGGTGGGCGGTGGTCTGCCTTGACTGGTTGGGTTTAGAGATAAAGAAAGAGAGAGAAGAGGAGAAGAGAGAGAAGGGAGTGGGGAGAAGCAGAACAGCAACAACAACAACAACTGATACATGATTAATAGCAACAAACAGCAGCAACAGCCACAACAGGAAAAGTTGGCGAAGGACAGAAGAAGGACACCAACACGTCAGCATGGTTTATGGGGCTTCCTGTGGTTGAGAAAGCACAAAGAACTCCAGTGATTTTAGCCACATTATGTAAGTGAAAAAAGGCAGTCCTTGAAATTTGTTTTGTATGGGAGACATATCCTGATTAAACTAATTGCCAGATTCCTTACAGTGGTTCTGGAGGCCAGGGTAATGCCATCTAGATTAGCTAAATCATTAGATAATTTGTTTCTAAGGTGTTTGGGGCCAAGCACAATAACTTCAGTTTTGTCTGAGTTTAGTAATAGAAAACTGCAGGTCATCCAGGTCTTTATGTCCTTAAGGCATGCTTGGAGTCTAGTTAACTGATTAGATTCATCAGGCTTCATTGATATATTTATCAATGTGTATTATCTGCTTCACAATGAAGATTTATGGAATGTTTCCTAATAATATTACCATAAGGAAGCATACAGAAAGTTAATAGTATTGGTCCAAGAAAAGAACATTGTGGAACCTTGTGGCAGGCCTCCCTGCATGTACACTTAAACCTCTGCAGATGATCCAGAACGCAGCGGCTTGGATGGTCTTCAATCAGGTCAAAACAGCACGTCACCCCACTGTTGATATACTTCCACTGGCTCCCAGTTACTGCCAGAATCGAATTCAAAACCCTGACACTTGCTTACAAAACAGAAACTAAAATGGCTCCTACAAAAAATGACAATAAACATGCCTCCATGCACTCTAATCATTGCCTTGTTTCACTGCCTTTTGGCATCTACGTCCTATTGGGCCCAAACTTAAGCTTTATGGCATGTACTCATGTTATTGTTGTTATATAAAATCACTGTAAGATGTTACAATAAAGTACAATACAACGAAACATCTGCTGAATGAGCTGCACAGATTGGTGTTTGGTTTTTATAGCACAAAGAATGCAGTAGTTGAAAGGGGCCAAAAAAAATGTACAAAATGTGGAATAACAAAAGGGAGAATAAAAAAGAAGAGTGTGAGATTGCTTGCTTTGAAGTTCTTACACAATAATATTTTTTTCAGGTACAATATAGGGCCTTCGCACCACTCAGTGCTTGGGCCCTAATAATTCCTTCATAGTCAAGAGTCCTTCGCACTGCCAGGTGTTCAGGCCATAATAATAATTCCTTCAGATACAATAGGGCCTTCGCAGTGCTTGGTCCTCCAGCCCCAATAATATCAAGAAGGTTGTTGGTTAGATATTTTGGGGGTGATAGGAAATAAAATATAGATGGACAACAAAAGGAATGTTCATTATTTATGAGAGAGAAGGGGTTAGTGCAAAATGGGGGGGCACATCAAATAATTTTTTAAGCAATGGGGAAGGACGTATGTTTTTTTTTTTAGAGGAGGGATTGAAAGGGGAGGGATAAATGAAAGAAGCCCCTTTTGGCAGAATTTTGCACCTCCTCAGCTGCTCGGTAGAAAATGCTGCTTTCAGCGTGTGAATGTGTATGAATGCTTATGCTGAATGCTGAATGCTACGCTCATTAAATTTTGTTGGTTTTGTGTGGTAGGAGGGGTGCTGTCATGCACTCATACTGCTGAAGTTCACACAATTTGTGTGATGATGTGATTATTTGTGAGGATTTTAATTTGCTTAAAAATTAGCTGTTTGTGTTGGTGATAACACTGCATCCCTCAGTGCTGTTTACTCATTGCATTGGCTGGACTAAGTTAGTGTCTTATTTTTGTTTCAGAGCAGAATTGTCATAGGTAACTTTTGCAGTACTATAGGACAGGACACAGTAAGTTAGGCTGGTAGTTTGCTTTTTTTCTGAAAAGGGAAGAGGGGTTAGAGGGCTTAAGAAGTTTAAGAGCAATGGTTCACTATTAAACATAATGGTTCGGCCTTTTGGATTTGGCTGTCACCATGTTTGATTTTTGGAGCCAGAAGTGACCATATCTGAAAGAGAGGGTTGAGCTGACCATAGCACTAACTGCTTGCTCTGTTAGCAAAGTGCATTTACAATCTGTGGTTAACAGTGATCATGCTAATGCTATTTTTGCTAGCGAAAACCTGCTGCTGACATCCCTGTGTGTCGAAACACTGCAGTGAGGAGGCAGAGGTTATTCAAAAACTTCCAAACTGTCAATCATGCAAAAGTCTAATGGTACCTGAGGCTGAAACCGAGTGGGCCATTTGGTGGAGAGCCATTACTGCAAAGAGCAATCAGCTAACTCATCTTGTGTCTGACTCAAATCTATACTTTCTCTGTCTGACTGAAACATTGTTGAAACAAACAACTCCTGCAAGTGTGTTCATGGTGCCCGGATACCAACGTTTCAGAAGAGACAGACCTGATGGAAGAGGAGGAGGGGTGCTTTTTTATATGAGAGACAACATCAAATGTAAACGTGTAGTTTATAATGTGGGTAACACGTTAGAATATGTTAGGATAAAAATAATAATAAAAATAATTTCATAGAAAGTGCAGATGACACTTTCTATGAAAAGTCTTGAAAAAGTGCAATCTTATTGATGGGTGATTTTAACGTGAATTGGGAGGATAAAACTAAGGGTAAAAATGACCAGAGAAAACTAAAAATGATCAGAGAAACTCCAACAAGAACAATTAGTAAAAGGCCTAACTAGGATTGCAAAATGCTCCAGTACACAAATTGATCTGACATTTACCAATGGTAACTCAATGGTCACTCAAAGCACTTTTACATGACTAATCACATTCACCCATTCACACACATTCATACACTGAATGGGTGTATGTAAAGAGGCAACCATACAAGGTCCCAACCTGCCCATCAAAGGAAATCTAATTATTCACAAACCTTCACAATTTTGAGCAATTTGGGGTTAAGTATCTTGACCAAGAACACATCAACATGCGGACTGGAGGAGTCGGGAATCAGACTGCCAATTTTCCAATTAATGGACTACCTCCTGAGCCACAGCTGCCCCTGCAAACCAAAAGAGTAACGAACAAACTAACAGAAAGAATAACTAAAAGTTATGATCTAATCACTTGCTAATCAGATCGTAACCTAACCCTATGTGTGAGAAAACTGACTTAAAGTAGATGTAAGAGCATGGCAACTAAGACAATGACCCTTGAATGCATACCCAGAGCTAAGCTAGAAGAATTTATCAATGAAATTAGCAGCTTGAACTGGGATGATGTACTATCCTCTGCTGATCTGGACTATGGCTGTGATACATTTACTCACATAATCAACTCTGTGAGAGAGAGATTTAATGTGAGGATACAGGTAACATCTAAAAATAAAAACGATTTAAATTTAATTTAAATTTAATGAAAATTTGTGAAAACTAATGGAATCTAGAGATGCTGCACTAAGGAAGGCAATTAAAACAAGAAGAGACACTGACATGCTGATTTATCAAAGTTTAAGGAACAAAGTTATCCAAGAGCTAAGAGAAGCTAAATCTCGTTTTTATCTCAATATTTTGAATGAGGCAAAGGCAACAGTAAATTGATCTGGAAAACATTGATAATCTCACGAGGAGGGACTCGGAATCTTTAGGAGATTTCAAATTTAGTTAATTGAAGATCATCTTACTCTTACTCCTGTCTTTTTTCTCAAGTCTGTATATGAATTAGGAAAAAAAATTGAGGAAAAGGAAACTGGATATTGTTCCTATAGAGGCCAGGTTTTCGAGTTGGTAGACACAAATGAGTTACAAGTAAACAAAATCATCAACTCCTTAAAAAGCTCCAAAAGTAGAGATGCTTTCCAGTTTGACACCATGCTTGTCAAATCACACAAAGATATTGTGGCGTCCGCCAGGACGTGTTCAAATAACAGGCAACTGATTGGCACTGTACCGTTTGTTTGGCTTAACAGGATGGGTTACTGTTGGCTGTAACCACCCCAAAAAAACAACAACAATAATGTAACTCACTTGAACTCACGAATAACTGTAGCCACTGCCACTCGTGCCTCTCTACTCACTCATCCTTGCGCAAACACACACACACACTCACATCCCTGCCCCCCCCCCTACTCATGCACTCTTAATATGTGGCTACCAACAAAACACTTAACAGTACAAGAACATTAACAGGGTCGCTACAATATTTTAACTACTCCTATTGCTCATTTAGTTAACTTGTCTTTTAAACACAGCTCCTTTTCTGATGACTGGAAATGTGCCATTGTCATGTCTATTTTAAATCTGGAGACCGCCTGGCTTTATTTGTGAATCAGAGATGGTGTAATCCTTCACATATTACTGTCAAGGAGAAGGTGTGCTGTCCAGATATTGATTTATTGGCAGTTGGTATGAGAGCATATGCCAAGACCTATGTACCAAGAGAATTCAGTCATATCATAACAATACTGGTGTATATTCCTCCCAAGGCAACTGTTGTCCATGTGAAGTTCTCCATGAAACTGTTGCCAGGATACAGACTAAACATCCTGAGGCACTTGTATTCATATCTGGAGATTTCAACCATGTGAAACGGTCTTCCCATCTGACTGAATTTACACCGTTTGTTAATTGTCCTACCAGAGAAAGTACAACACTTGATCTGCTACATTCCGATGTCAAAGAAGCTTACAGAGCTACTGCCTTACCATCACTGGGCCGGTCAGATCACAACCTGGTTTTTCTGCTACAAGCCCTGTGTGCTGAGTCAGCCTACAACCTGCCCTGGAAACAGATGGGAACGGTGTGGTCACTGATAGTCAGGTTGATTGTTTTACTGAATATATCAACTTCTGTAGAGATACAGTCAATACTACAAAGACTGTATGTTTCCCAATAACAAACCCTGGATCACAAGTGACATAAAAGCAATCCTCAAGCAGAAAAAGGAAGCATTTAGAGACGGTGACAAAGAACTGCTCAAACAGGTGCAACATGAGTTGAAGAAGAGATTGAAGACAGCAAAGGTGGAATACAAAAAGAAAACTGAAAGAAATTTAAAACATACAGAGCCAATGAACTTAACCAGCTCTTCAACAGATTTGACAGGGTAGCTACACCCACTTTCACTGCTGCTCCTTTTCCTCTACATGGATGCATCTCCACCATGGCTCCTTCTTCTTCTCCACATGTGTGTTTCTCTAACACAGCTCCTCCTCCTCCTCCTCTTCCTCCTCCTCACATGTGTCCATCTCCACTGCTGCAGCTACTCTCGTTGTCACACCTGTGCCTCCACCCTTGTCTGTCACTGAAATGGGAGTGAAGTTGGAGCTGAGGAGACTTTGCTCTGGGAAGGCAGCTGGCCCAGATGGCGCGTGCTTAAAAACTGTGCTGCCCAACTGTGTCAACCTCTACAGAAGATCTTCAACCTGAGTCTACAGTTGGGGTGGGTCCCAGCTCTATGGAAAATATCTTGTATGATACCAGTACCAAAAATAAAATTTCCATCTGAACTCAATGACTACAGACCGGTGGCCCTTACGTTACACCCTGAAGCGTCTGCTTCTATATCTACTGAGACTTGAAGTCAAAGACAAACCCGATCCCCTGCAGTTTGCATATAGAGAACACATTGGAGTGGATTATACTGTCCTTCACATGCTCTACCATGCCCTGTCTTATCTGGAGGAATCAGGCACTTATGTAAGAATTAGATTTTTCAAGTGCATTCAACTCCATCCAACCCATCATTCTCAAAGACAAGCTCAGAGAGATGTGAGTGGATTCCTCCCTTGTTTCCTGGATCACAGATTACCTGACACAAAGATCACAGTTTGTCAGGTGGGGGAACGGTGTTTCTGGGACAGTAATAAGCAGCCCCGTGCTGCTTATTACTGGTCATGGATTTCCATGACCATTTCCTTTGTGATGATCGGTGGGGTGGACACTGAAGTGGTGTACACCTACAAATATCTACACCTACAAATATCTAGGGGTCCTGAACAAGCTGGACTGGTCCCCTAACACCGACACTCTCTATAGGAAGAACTGCCTGTTCTTCCTGCAGACAATGAAAGTCTTTTGATGTGTGGAAATGATGACCATGTTCTATCACACGGTGGTGGCCAGTGCATTCTTTTTTGCTACAGTGTGCTGGGGAGGCAGCCTTACAGACAAAAACACCAAGCGATTGGACAAGCTGATAAAAAAATGCGGACTCAGTGCTGGGCAGGAGATCGGTGGTGGAGAGTGGCACACTGAAAAAACTCAATGCTTTTTCATCAAAGATGAAAAAATTGACAGAGTTACTTCTTTTAAATATCTTGGTGTGACATTGGATCCGAATTTGAACTTTATGTTAAAAAACATGTTAAAAAAAATAGTTTAGTTAAAACCATAAAGTACAACTTTTATGCAAATTTTAGATATTAGAAATTGTCTCTCTTTGAATGCAGCCAAGATATTTATGAATGCATGGTTTGGCCCCTCCTGCACTATGTGACTTTGTGTACACTTGCCCAGTAAGTTCTATTAGATCCTCCAGAATATCCTCTATACAAGATTGTACCTTACCATTTCGTCACACTGCATTTGAGCAGTCAGCTCCTCTATGAAAGCCACGACTCAGTGGAATGCCCTACCTAGTGATGTCAAGAACAATATCAATCTTGTTCAATCAATACATTCAAGGCCAAATTTAAAAAATCTACTAAAGACCAATCAGCTGTGTGACCTGTGTAACTCTTCTCATTAGAACAGATAGTCTTGCTTTTAATTTGACAAGTTTACACAATTAATTCCTATTTGACATTGTGGGTATATGTGATGTGCTGTTGTGTGTAGCTTTGTATTTTGTATGGTATATCCTGTGTGTTTTTTTGCTTTGTACTGTTGTATGTTTTGATTGTGGGGGACTATGGATGCAAATTAGCTTAGAGCTAACTCTGGTGCCGTGCACCTTTAAGGTCTAAAAACTGCACACTGTCCCAGTCAATGAATCAAATCAACTCAAAACAAGCCACTGAAAAGAACAAACTCTTATCTATCTTACTTACCAGATAATAAAACTAGCTTATATGCTTATGCTCTAAAAGGTTTTATGACTGTAGGAGTAGAGAACACCTTCATTGTCACTGAGTTGGGAGTTGTATTAACATTGTCAAGGGTTCATTTTAATACAAACATAAGTAGTAGTTGACCAAACAAGAATCACTAAAATACATACCTTTGAATTAATCAAACTGATGCAAAAATAGGAAAATTGATCTGGATATTAACGTCCTAACTTACTCTTCTTTTCCACAGTGAGCCACTTCTGAAGGGTTGTGTCCTCAAGTAGGAGGTGAAGCAGTCCAGGTAGCACTGCTGGATATGACTGGTTACTTCGCAGCTCTTTTTCAAACTGCAGTACTTCCTCCACCATGTGACAGAAGAGTGCATCATCATACAGCACCTTAGAGGCATCGCTGGCCACCTTCTCCTGGACAAGAGACAACAAGCCTCGACACAGCTCCACCTACAAAAACATACAAATACAATAATTAGTGTGCCCAGCTGGCAAAAAAACAACAAACCTTTACATTGTTCATGTATTTACCAGTTTTATTTGTTGATTCTTGATATCACAAGATGTCGTAAAAATCCTCTAATTAAAACAATGTCAAGAGTGCAGGGATTTTGAGTTATTCCGTGGTCTTTTCAGTACGAAAAACATGAGCACTGTATCCTGGAGTCTGGACTAAATCAAATTGAATAAAATACCTGTTTGGACTATACTTAACAACAGGAAATCAAATCACTCGAGTAGAGCCTTTGTAGAAAAATAGGAGTATAGAGCATTATGTAACAGCATACCCTGGCACTAATGGTGACCCCGGCTCGGTCCAGGATAGGTTGGATCTTCTCCTCCATGAAGGTCGAGCTGTTCCCCATCCACATCAGAACCTGTGTGAGGTACCACTCTGGCTGAAAATAGATAGATGCATAAATAGATGCATAGATAAATGGTGAGTTTGAGGTTCTAAAGGTTAGTAAAATAATTTTATCCCATTAGAACATCAAAATAAGGGGGCAGAGATTCTTTTATCTGCAATTTTGAAATTTCACAATATTGAAATATATGTATACTCAAGATATTGACATTGGCTGGATAAATAGTTTAATAGACTATTTCTTTTATCTGAAACATTATTAGAGCATGGTGCACATGTTTTAGTCCACCCTGCAGTAGGGTATGTCACTTTAACAAAGTAAAATCTAGCTATCAGAAGAGAAAGAAAGAAAACAATCAGAGGTAAAGCCACTGTTGACACGTGGAAAAGAAAGATCATGAACTCATTAGGAAAGTATTTACTGAGGTAATAAATCAAGTGAGAATTAGGGTGATTTTCTCATAGACTTCTAAACAAACTGACTTCTTTTGGGGCCAGTGGAGTCACCCCCTGATGGCCATTAGAGAGAATGCAGATTCACAGCACCTCCGCATTGGCTTCATTTTTCAGACCTTGAGCCACCCACCCCCAAAAAGGGGGCTATTTGTTGAGATTTCACATTGTGCACTTTCTTATGCTAGCCTTACACCAAAGGACTTCAAACAATTTCACTGTTGCAGACAAATTCTGAATGTCAGAATATAGCCATGAAAGTTTTGTTAGAGTTGTGGCACTCTCCCATCATCTTGATTGTTTGGTGTAAGGTGGTCATAAAACTCAGTCCGAGCTGGAACATCAAGACAAGAAAAATACTTAAGTCTCTGTGTCGATGTTTCCATAAAATCAAACATTTAATATTATCATATATCTTTAGTATTGGCTCATGCAAATAGTGAAGTTCATTGACGTGAACATTGCAAACAACCAACAGGTGCACTCTGTCCAGCTCCAAACGGGAAGCAGTAAACAGGGTAGTTACAGCCAAAATTAGAGCTGCAAGCAGTGTTGGACTGGCCTTCGCCCCCGCAAGCACGACGAATGGCTTGTATCAAAAGCATATAGATGTCTCCAGACCTGGGTTGGCAGATGTGAGTTTAGCTACCCCTTCCTTTCTGTCTCATTCTCTCTGGCTGACAGGTCAGACTGTACCCATCCCCCTACTGCCCTCCCTGCTTGTCACTCTGAGGTGGACAGCAGGAGTTAAGAGAACTGTTCTTGTAGAAATAATTACATAAAGGCTGTGACTTTGGCCAAATCGCACTTAAAATTCAAATCCATTGAGACAGGTTTGAAAGTGTTCAGACTTATATTTTAGACAGCAGAAGCTCAGTATGAGACAAAGTCCATGCTCAGAGATTGCTTCCCAATAGGATTACATTGTAAGTTGAAATGTCACACAGGAATTTTAGGGGTTCATAAAATCTAAACCGTACAAGTTATGACAAAGTTCTTAATAACTTTCGTTCAGCACAGTCTCATAAGTCATTTATTAAAATCTGAAGCTGATAGCATTAGTGTCCTTTTGCATGGACAAAACTGGAAAAAATTTCACTTTCATGAGTGTATTGCAGATTTCCTGTTGAATTTATGTCTGGGGTGTCAGTGTATGATCTGGGATGGATGGATGGATGGATGGATGGATGGATGGATGGATGGATGGATGGATGGATGGATGGATGGATGGATGGATGGATGGATGGATGGATGGATGGATGGATGGATGGAAGGAAGGAAGGAAGGAAGGAAGGAAGGAAGGAAGGAAGGAAGGAAGGAAGGAAGAAAAGGGTCTTCGCCTTGGAAGGGCTCAGGCTCTAAAAATCTCCTGAAATATCATCACACACACAATAGACGGTGAATTAACAATGTTAGGAGTTGTTTAATTCAGTGTGTATCTGATCCACCAACCAGCACACCTTTCATTCCCACGGTCTTCTCCCTCTAAAATAGTGCAGCTACATATGACATATGAAACCTTTTATCTTGTGTTTCTTTATGTGTTATAAGTTATGTGTTTTCGCGGACACATAAGGAATTTTTAATGTTATAATGGCGTAATATTTTCCCTAGAGAGTGCAGGATCTTCAGATCTTCAGTATTTTTAATGTTTTGTCACCAATACTGAAACACTAGGTAGCTGCTAAAGTATGATAACGATGTCTGAAGACGTAAGTTATTGGTTTGACAGCGTAATAATGTGTGTTTGTATTGGTTACCGACAGTGGCTGATTGCATTCAGTTGCAGTAAATGGTTGCCCTTTGTATGTGGATTTTTAAACTACTTTACTAACATGATGTGCTTGATGGTGTTATTAATGACTGATGATCCTCATTGTCCTTTAGCTATGAGGAGTCATAGCTAACATAACATTTATTCACCCAGAAAAAAAATATATTTCTCTGTATCATTTAACCTACTCTTTCTGTCAACTGCTGTGTCTGCAGTGTATTTACCAGTATTTCAAACATCATGTCAGGCCAGTTGGAGGAGTTAAATCTGTGATTTTCTGCCTTTGTATAATTATCCAGGCTGCTGCTGTTTTTACTGTATTTCATGCAATGTACGCGCTTTCCAAACAGAAATACTCCAACATCCAGCAGTTGAAAGTGTTGTGTCCAGATAGTTAATGATTGAAGGTGGTTTCTGTGGGCAGCTGTATAAACTATCTAGCTATATTAAACTTGTAAAAATACAAGTACAGGATGATATCTTCTGAAATGTGATTGTCTTAGTTGATATAAGTAACATTACTCAAATATATTTTCATTCATTAAAAAAAGAGGAAAATTAGTTAATAACAGGAACAGCATGTAGTATCTGTTGTTGCTCTTCACAGTTTGTATTTTATTTACCATCACAATGTATTTATGAATTATACTGCATGTGTTTATGTGTCTAACCTTGCTAGGGTTACACACATACAGTGACCTAAATTTGTTTCCAATGATGTGTGTTTGCCATGTGCATATGTGATGTATGTTTTGTGTGTGAGAGACCTTGCTGAGGGAGTTGGTCTGTCGATTCCCATAGAAGTGGTATCTGAACCTCCTGCTGAGCGGCAGCAGCATTATCTGGATGGGCAGACAGAGTGGAGGAGCTTGGGACGAAGGTGTCACTGAAGAAACAGGCTGGGTAGACGGTCCACCTTGACTGGAGGCCAAAACCCTCTGAGATATGAGGTCGTCACTAGCAAGAGATGTTAAAGAAACCAAACGCTGGCATATTTGGGGTGTGCAGAACCCACAACATTGTCAGTTTGAATCCTGCTGGGGGACCTGTTTCATGTCATTGTCTTGTCATTCCACTATCATCAATCTTTTCTTACACATACATTGATAACATACACTTGAAAAATTTTAAGACGTAACTATGTAAAATCCTCATTCAAAAACATGAGAGCAAAGTTGTGTGTTTTCATTCCATCTTTTTTCATCAGACAAACTGTCAAAAATGGAACCAGGAAAAAGCTGCAGTGTTGATATGATTTGTGTATTTGAAGGTCTACATGTTCTTCTGTGAGGGGAGAATTTTGTTCAACCAACAGCTGAATGTAATCCTATATGTATCCTATATAATACAGAAGGCATTATTGTTATGAAGGCATAACATCACCAGTTTGGCATTTTCCTGACCTTAAATTTCTCTTTTATTACCTGTCTGTGTGGTATTTTGGTGCCAAGTGCACAGTGTACAGATGGGAGCAGATACACAAACACTTGTGAGGCTCATTTAAATGTCTCAGTGCACAGCAAGTTGTTGGATGTTGTATTTTGGAGGAAAGAGTAGAAGTCTCAGAAATAGGGTTGCAAAATTCATGCAATCTTCCTTTATAAATCATAGAACACATCATCAATACTTATTAACATTTCATTAAAAAAATAAAAAAGCATGTTTTGTTTTTTATAGTTTTAGATTTTGGATCTGGACCTTTTATCTTCTTCGTCTCGTGGAGGAAGGAATCCCTCTTCTGTTGCTCCTCCTGAGATTTCTTCCTTAGTTTCCCTGTTAAAGTTGTTTCTGAGTGAGATTTCCTTACCTGAGCTGGAGGGCTAAGCATAGAACCTTAGACCTTGTAAAACCCTTTCATGCAAATTTGTGATTTTGGGCTACATAAACAAAACTGACTTGAGACAGAGTTGCTGTAATATGTTTGGAGATAATGAAGGTTATCAATAAACAAACAATTCATGTGAACAGGACACAGATGGGAATAAGCCCAAACTGAAGGATACGAGGTCTGGAGAGCCAGTAGCTGTATGACAAGCAGTTCCAGCTGGCTGGTGATCTCATGAGAATTGACAGTAGGTGTCAGTGACTGCGTGGGAGGGGAGATGATCGGCCAATGAAGTTGAGACAACACTTTCTCAAAATCACTATGAAAGAATTGAAGAGGATTAAACTCATACGGTGAACATAAGAGAATGACACAATGACACAGTAATAGAGTGTGTACAGTATCTTCACATTGCTGAACATTAAAAAACACTGTGTACAGGGAATGGGTGGAAGTATACCTGGCCAGTCTGTCTTTGATGATCTTGTGCCAAAAATTAAGGGTTTCTCTGAGGAAGTCCTGGAGATGAGAACATCCAGACTGGTTTAGTTCAGTGTCCAGCACGGCCATGCGCTCTACTGCCTTTATGGCATCCCAGACACTGCTGGTCATTAGACACTGCTGGACTTCAGCACTGAAGGCACACAATCAATGCTTTGATTACTGCTTTGTAATGTTAAATCTCAGCACACCCATTTTACATTCAAAGGAGTTGGGGGTTAACATGGGTAAAATTTTCACATGTACATAAATGGTAACAAAAATATTAATGACCAATAATGAATCTCCATTGTTTAGATACTTAACTCTGTAAGCAAGTGTAACTACTTAAAGCTGCAAGCAGTGATGATCGGGTCCTGGTGCCCTGGCGTACGTGGAGTCCAGTGCAGTGGAAGTGCTTGAGTCACAGGCATGTAGATTTCTACAGATTCAGGCTGTTTTTAGATAGTGCAAGGAGGAGATAATCATCACATCCTTTGTCCACTATTATGCCTGCTGCTGGGGCTGCTTTCCTGAAATGTGTTATAGGGGGCGGTATGGAGCCAGTTTGCATCACTGATTTAATATTGTAATGTAGACGTGCTCAGGCCTGGACTGTTATCAAACCTGTAAAGTTTCAGGCAGATCCCACCATGTACACTGAAGTTATAGCAACGTCCTCTGTAATGGCAAAACATCGAGACTCAACGCCATACCACGGCCAAACGCTTCAATGTGTACTAAATCTTTTGAAAACTTTTGATCATACACTAGTCTAGATGACACACACTGATTTTGAAGTCCTTATGATGAATTCTGTAGGAGGAATTCGTTAAAATACAAGGTATGCAAAATGGCCAAAAAAAAGGAGAAAATTGACCAGTTTTTCCAAGATGGTGGACTTCCTGTTGGACTTACGATATGGCTCCAAGAGATTTTTTTCTGCGTCTTGACATGATACATATGCCTTGTGAATTTCATTTTTCTACGTTAAGCTGGTAACGTTGAAATTTCAATGTTGAAATTTTTAAGGGGGCACTGTTGAGCCATTTTGCCATGCCCATTCAAATTAACTATATAGGATTTCAGCTGGTGTCCCTCCAATATGTTTGTCAATTTTCATGACTGTAGAGCCATCCCCTCTCCCTGAAAAACAGTATCATATTTCATGGCGAAGGATGTGTCACCATGGTAACAGTATTTGGTTTTGGGTCATGAGCTGCCAAATGTAGCATCACCAAGGTCTTGTTTCTTAGCTGATTCAATTTCAGGTGCCTCGGTCAAATTTCCTAGGAGTAATTAGACAAGGTATGACACATGTTACTTCTTGCTGCCCGTAGGAATGTCATAGAAAGATGGATCCAACACTAAATTGTTCTTCTCCTCAAGACCTACAGATCATACACTGACACCCAAGACCTAAATCCAACAGGAAATCTGCAGTTCATTCACGAAACTCCTTCAAAATTTATGAAAATGGCCATTTTGGGGTCCGCGCCAGAGCTATCTCTTCCCAGGGCATTCATGTTATTGGCTTCAGATTTTCATACATCACTCACGAGACTATGCTGAACAAAACTTTGTAATAACATTTAAGACTAATCCTCTGTGTCCACTTGCTGTTACTTCTTGTCTCTACACAACAAATTGTGCCTTCACTCACACTCTCCATTCAAATACATGAGTATTTCTCTGTGTCTGGCTGCAGTTTCTCATTGTTTCTGCACACTTCATAGTACACATTTCAATCAAACTTTTATCAGGTCATGTGGGTTACAATTCTTTACTTTCCCATAAATGGTGATGAAAATTAATTTCTTTTACACACAAACTCATCACAACTTTTCTAAATAATAACTGACATTGCAGTAAAGGGTCCAAAACTTGTATACTTTCCATTACACTGGTGTGAGCCACACACACACACACGTCTCACCCTGCAGAAAAATGTCATCCTCACACTGTTGACATTTGATATTTTGGCGTGACAGGGGAAGTTGCTATAACTTTATTGTGCATGCTCCAATCTGCACTACACTTTACATGGCTGCCGAGTCACACCCCTCAGCCCGGGTCCAGAGACATCAACGTGAGTGTGAGGGATGCCCTCGGACGGCACCACATCCCGGTTTGCGCGCAGGGCAAAGGCTCGTTCAACACTGCTTGCAGCTTTAATTCATCTTGTATTAGTATGTTATCTGTTACATCTATGTTTTATCTTTCTCTGGTCACACATTTCTATAATGTCACTTATCATTTGTCTTTAATTACTAATCAGTGACTGCATACATCCTTATCCTTGTTTACAGTACCTGAGTTCGTCTATGTGTTGAAGGCACTGCAGGTATTTCATATGTCTCTCTATAGTGTTGACCTGGTTAAGCATCTGGCCAAGATTATCCATCCAAGGCTGGGCCCGCTGTAGATGCTTGTAGAAGGAATAATTAAAGAATAATTATATCTCCTAGATATCTCCTGGCATAAGTCAGGGGACTGCCTTTGTTAGACATGAAAACTGTAATAATAAAAACTTGATTATCACTCCTTTAAAGTAACAGTATCGGAAAATTCCTGTGACTTTGGTTAAACATAGAGGGACTGTTAGGGAGCTGCAAAGCAAAAAGGCCTTAAGAGCTTCTTCTCAAGAGTTCTGTGCTTACAACTCATGAGAGGAAGCTCTCATGAGGCCTTTTTTAGTCACAGTGGTAGTACTATTAGGGAACAGCAGTATATTGCAAAAAATAATATTAAGCATTTTGAGTTGTGTACAATACAGTATAATTGTGAATATTAAAACTAATTTTGCAATTGAATGTGGCTTTTAAAGTTGACATTTAATCAACTTGAATTAAATGTTTCCATGTTTGTGAACATGCAAACATGTAAGTAACATTTTTAAATCAGCTGTTGGGTGTAATGTGATTTTTTTTGTTTTCTTTTGCCCGGTACTGCAAGGGGAGAAAACAGAAATAACACTTAAAATTAAAAATAAGCTTATACAACATCTCCATTTCAATGAAAAATTAATTAAAGAAATTAATCTTAATTCCCAGCATTTTACACAGCACAATAGCTTGTCCAAAATGAACAAGCTAAAAAAAACAGTGGACAATTACATTATTAGTGAGTAACACACACTGCTGTCTTCTTTGTTCGTTCAAAACAATATCTGCTCTACTGTCTTGGTTGTCTCTCTACCTGGTGCAGCATGTTGGAGATAAGTTGCTCTCTCTGCAGCAGGTCCTCCAAAGAACATCTAGCCTCCTCAGCAGCAGACAGAGCTGCAGAAACTTTAGGAGGCACAGAACTGGATTCAGTCAGAACCTGAATGACACAAATGATAAGAGTCACTGTTCATGATTACCAGAGTAATGGACATAAACTACACATATCTTGTGGTCAGTTGATAAGCTAGAATAGCTAAATATTCTTGGCTTTCCTAGCACAAGACCACAAAACCTGCAGAGGCTGGTAAATCTAATGAACTTCTCCTCTGCAGCAGAGGTAACTCTTGGTCATCCTTTCCCAGGGTGGTCCTCATGAGAACCAGTTTCATCGTAGTGTTTGATGGTTTTTGCAACTGTACTTGAAGAAACTTTCAAAGTTCTTGACATTTTCCAGATTGACTCACCTCCATGTGTTAAGGTTATGATGGACTGTTATTTCTCTTTACTTAGTTGAGTGTTACTTTCCATAATATAGATTACTACAGTAGTTGAATGGGCCTATACACTTCCTTGGCACAATACAACTGAACACAAACTGAACAAGGCAAGACATTCCATCAATTAACTTTTGACAAAGCACCTGTTCATTGAAAAACCACTCCAGGTAACTACCTCATGAAGCAGGTCAAGATTCTGCCAAAGCTGTCATTAAGGCAAACAGTAGCTACTTTGAGGAATCTAAAATATAAAACATATTTTGGTTTGCGCAAAATTTATCTATTTCCAATTGTTGGGCAATTAGTATGTATGTATGTATGTATGTATGTATGTATTATTATCATTATTATTATTATTATCATCATCGTCATCATCATCATTATTTATTCATTCATGTCTTTCAACTAGCCAAAAGAGAAAAGCTTCAGACTGAAGGCAATGACTGAAGAGCATCTACTGAAACTTCCTGGGAGATTAAACTTAAATGAACAGTCCCTGCACTTGGTTGTGACTAGTTCTTTCAAGGATGCTGTTTGTATTGATGCATCAATACATATTTATCACTTCATCTTTGCAAGCTCCCATCTCTCTTCTAGTGCTGGCAGATAGTATATTGTGCATGTGTATTACAGGAATTAATGGCACTCTAATGGGATATTACATTGCTACAAATGAGGTACAGTGTGTGCTAAATGTAAGACTAAATAGTTTCCCTTGTCAGATTTGTAAAGATGCATTTTCTTGCTAAGTGTGAATGGCGTCTGCATATGGACTATCACTGTACTGATTTGCTTGCCTGAATATAAGCCAGATGTATTTGCAATATTTGTTTCGACTTGTATGATGTATATAGTGTATGTATGTGTAGATTTGTATGTGTGAAATTAACGTTTCTTTTCAATCAAGGTAAAATTACAAGAAATTATGTGCCTGTGCCTCTCTTTTAAATTAAAGTGATGTAACCAGTCTATAAATTTCTAACTTTTTATAATTAGACTGTTAACAGTAATTTTGAAGATTCTAGGATGGATGTTCATGAATTATTTGCAAATTTCCTGTTGGATTTAGGTCTGGGGTGTCAGTGTATGATTTGTAGGTCTGGAAGAAACGAACAATTTAGTGTTGGTTCCATCTCTCTACGACTTTCCTACAGGCCGTAGCGGCTGATACCTGGGGTGTATCAGGTCATTACTCTAGCACTGAAAGGTTGTGGAGAGACGTCTGGATGTCAGTCACCAGCATCTTGTTCTGTACAGGTTGGATGGTATGACTTCTGCTCTATTCCCCAGCCTGCAACATTAATGCTTACTGTTGTCATGGCAACAGATGCGTGTTCAGTAGTTAACGTTAGCTTAGCGGAATCTACATATTAACAATGAACAATAAAACCACAATACGACATTTCTAAACCAAAACAAATTGCATAGAAAGAACTTTCGGGTTAACAGAGTTAGCTGAAACGGGTTCATTGTTTCAGTGAGGATACGTTAAGTGTTGTAAGATATGACAGGACATGGTCCTAGTTAAGGTTTTTGATAGAATGGCTGTTGGTGTTGATAGTTGAGTTAATACTGATATGGGTAATCCATAACTGACCAGGACAACAAAATGTCAAGCTGTACTCTTCTGTTCTCTCAGACAGAAGATAACATGCATTGTTTAATAAACCAGGAGCCTCATAGCGAACCAAGGCAAGAAGGCAGGCCGTCACCAGACGAGACGAGACAAAAGCAAAGATACGGATTGAGGTCATAGGGTTATGATTCGGCACTGATGATCTAAAATGAGTTGACTCGCTTAAAGGCTGGGTTTTGGACTGTCGGGGTCAGATGAGTCTGGTAACACCGTCCGATCAACAGGAAGGTGTTTCTCAGTGTATCTCCCTTGCAAGGTTTTCATTAAAGTATTCCAGATAAACTTCAGACAGACTTCTCTCTGGTTCTTCTCTTCTTCAACCTAAAAACTGCCAGTGAAATCAGCTCCACAATTCCACAACAATTACCACTTTTAAAAATTAGTTTTATTGCATTACTTAAACAGTATGATTATTTGAAGAGTGTATGAGATAGTCATTGAGTGTACTCATTTTTGTAAGTTTAACAAACTTAAACTATTCAGTTTTATCTCAGGCCACAGTGCTGGCCTGTGGTGATAGGCTCAAAACTCAAGACAAGTTTGTGCTTGTCCACAAAGGTTACAGAGAAGTTGCCATTTTCGAATTTTCAGAGCAATTTAAGGTCTTTGAACTTTGCATGCTCCTTGAACAATATATGTTCTGCCTGCATTTTTTAGTTTTTTTCAAGTTTGGACACTTTTAAAGGACATTTGCTTGTCATAAAGAGGATACAATTTTCTGCTTAAATGAGCAGTACTACTAATTAGAAACTGGAACTTTTATAGTTTGAAACATGTACATTTGAATGTGTGTAAATTTGAGGTTGACTCAGGACAACTACAACAGTACTTTTCCCTACTTGTGTGTTCACTACATACAGTTTTGCAACAGTAGTGTAAAATTTAAATTATTCAACGTAGTTTTGAAAAAATGCCCACTTTTAACATTAGCCTAATTTTCCCTAATATTTTTGTTTAAAGCCATATTAAAATGACTTGGAAATGCAAGTACTGCACTGCCATCTGTGAGAAGAGAACACAGCTTCTTAACACTATAGGGTAAAACATGGGACTTATGCAAGAACTGAGCCCTTACCTTGCTTATATCAGGAATAGATGTGTACATTCAATTCAATTCAATTTTCTCAATGCACTCCATAGCCATTTATCCCGCTTTCACACCAGATGTGTATATCACTCATAAACTGTAGTCTCTCAAATTAAGTTTTGCTGTTTGTCATGCAAATTTCTTGAACCCTGAATACTTTGCTCATCGGTGAATTACAAAAATCATAATGTTGCTTATTGTAGACAAATTGCTGTTAACCTGGATCTTGTTTTTCTCTCTATAAGCTTTTAATGAGAGAGACTCCACAGACATTCCAGTGAGAATCCTCTCCTATGAGGACACCAGCGCTGCAAACCCAGTAAGCCTAGCATTGCCACAACTAAACCCCTCAAGAATGGGGATCATCTTAGAAGACAGCCTTGCAATGGAAGTACTCACCAACCTACCTCTTGGCTTTACCTATGCTCTCCACCTGCAGTACCCAAAGTGCTTGAAAAACACTTTTACCTTCATTCACAGGTAATGCTAAATTTGGGTCGAAGTGAGCTAGCTCCAAAGGTTCAAAAGCTGAAGAATAATCTTGCAGTGTAAGACAAATTCATGTTTATGCCACAATTCTTCATATTCATGTCTAGATTGTTGCACAAATACATTGCACTCACTTGAGCAAATATTCAGACAGTTGTTCATTTTGTATGTGATAAATCTTGTACTGCAGGTATCTACTGTTGTTTTTTACTGAAATAATCCTACAGAGGATACATGTTTGAAAGTTTCAGGGTTTTTTTTTTTGACCAACTCAGATCCTCACTGCATAGTTGTTAGTTCTTCTTAATGTCTGCTTTGTTGTGTGGCACAGAAAGCATACAGTTTTTCCTTTTGCACTCAAGTAAGCTGCTATATGGTCAGTGTTGTTTGTTTTGTTTTTTTAATTTTTTAAAAAATTGTTCACAGAGCAAATAATTAAAAAAACTGTGCTGTGATTGTATTTGGAAGGAAATGTTTATAAGTCAATACACATGGTCTATGCGCTGCAAAGGTTTTGTAAGGTAATATCTGCATTAAAAAGTTAAGACTATTCTGTTGTAATTATTGGCAAAGATCCATTTTGATTATTTTATGAAAACAAGGCCTTATTTTGGATTTGCATCTATTTCACTCAGAGCATCAATTGGAATTTTCTTATCCCAAACATAATATTTTAACATTTAATATATTCATATTTTTTAATAAAACTAGGATTTCAAGTATATTTTACTTGTAATATTAAGTTTTGACTATACTACTTTTAAGTAGACTCCACAATTATTTTTCAGTTGTTGATTACTTAAACCATATAAGTGTATATAACTTAAAAACATAAATTCTGACTATTGTACATTTAAGTTGACTATACTTAAAATAATTTTCTCTACTGTCAATTACTTTACCATTTGAGGCAATCACTTGGACAGTTACACTACTAATAAGATGTGAAGTGTCTTGTGACTTTTAACCACCTGAAAGAATAAATGAAAAATATAAAATGATGAGGATCTAATGTTAAGGTCTAAGGTGGCTGACAACTGCTAACTGAATACGCAGCCAGAGCAGAGCTGAACGGCTCATAGAAAGACTGCGTGCTCTTACTTTGAAATGCGGAAATTATGTGGTCAGCAGGCGATCACGTTCTGTCAGAAAATGGCCGAGTGCTACGCGTGGAATTGAATTTCGTTCAGACCTGCGAAACACTTGTTTCAAAACTGTGTGTGTGTAAAAAAGCAAATCTACACGAGTAGAACTGAGATCATCAAATGTCTTTTCGATTCACAAATAAAAACAGAGCTCGCAAATGCCTGTTGAAAGGTTGTAAATGTTAGGAAGATATTCACAAATGCAAAAGCATTTGAAAAAGCATTAACTTAATGTATTCAGAGATATTTTTTTATTTGTGGAATTTGTTTATGTATTTGCTTATCCGTTTTATATTTGCAAAAAATGTGAGTTTACAAATCTTTTTCGTATTTGTGGAAAGTCAGCCCTCGAACCTGGCAGTGCCCCTTCCCTCACATTTTTTGCTTGTATCTCTCCCTCGCTCATTCAAAAAGCATTACTGTGTAATAAACAGTAATGTTAGTAAACATCTGTCAGGTTTTATACCATGTGTTTTAAGCTGAACATGAAAAAATGTCAACGTTGTTAATTCACCTGTTTCTCTAGTACGTTGTTTTCCTCTCTCAATTTTCCAAGCAGATCGCCAACAGTCTTCAATGATTTCAGGTCGACTCCAACCTCTTTACCCAGGAAATCCACCACATACTCTTGTAGTTCCCCCGAATCTGCAAGAATACATTCGCTGTCTTTGGTGGTTATATAACCGGGATTCAATTCGCGATCTGTCAGTTTGTTCATAGTTTTCTCTACTGATGTGGTCGCCGCCATCTTCCCTTTCCAATGATGGCAACAAACTTCCTTAGTATGGTGTGTGGATAGTGCCCTATATACATTCATGGTAGTGCCACGGATGCGCTGCCACTGCCTAAGTGAGTGGTGACGTGGCACTGTATGTCCAAGTTCTTATTTACTGGTCGTCTATGTGTGATCTCACATAAAGAGTGGCTCATACTAATGCTACTGAAATTGTTTTCTTCTTCTTTTTTTTTTTTAACAAACTTTTTTGCATAACTCAAGTCCAGTAGGCTGTACAAACAAGGCAACAGTGCCATCATGTGATGGCACTGGAAAAAAAAAAACAGTAACTTGAAGAATAATGACTGACAGAAGACATACAAGGGAAAAAAAGTAATAATATATAAATTAATTATTAATTAAAAGAAAAAATCATTTAGATAAGGATATGCAAAGCAGTACATATATTCCTTTAATTTTTTAAAAATATAATTGTTTAAATCCATGCTTTCCACCATGAGATTTTGCTTACAATCTCTTCCGAACCAACATACATAGCATATACTGTATAAATATCCTGGGATGGTATCAGGCTAACATGACACATCAGCACATTCACATACACAAGACATAAGACACAAGACACGAGATAAATACATTCGTATTTCCAAATATTATCATGTTTTTTATCATTTTTGCTACACATAACACATACCCCTGTCATCCTGAACCTTTACCCTCTGCAAACAAAGCACATGCACACCGACAAACAGCTTATATGGCATCAGAACTTCCATAAATGAATGAATTGCTCAGTTTTATTATCTTCAGGCAATGTCTTTTCTATAGTCAAATCATATCATCAATCAATTCTGAATTTTCAATTCTGTCCATATCTGTAAAGTAGGAGCCAGTTTTTTTTTTTACTGTACAGGTTGTTCAACCATGGTATATAGTTGCAAATCATGCCAGAAGTGTGACTGGCATGATCACAAACCTCTGTGTAGAGCAGTTAGAGTTAGTTGAGAGCACATGGCTAAGGAAGAAGCACAAAAACGGGCCCTCGCGCCCTGGCGTACATCAGGGTCGTGAGTAGTCAAAGTGCTCAAGTCACAGGCACGTAGATTTCTCCAGATCCAGGCTGTTTTCAGTCAGTGCAAGATGGAAATAAACATCACTTCCTTTGTTCACTATTTTACCTGCTGCTGGGGCTACTGCATTGAAATGCCATAGGGGGCACTATTCTGAGTAAATTTGAGGTGGATCCAATCACTATACTACCCACAGGCCCTCAAAGTGTAAAACATGAAACTTCCTGTTGCCAGTAGGTTGCGCTATGACTCAGATCCAATATTGTCACATGGATACGTTCAGGGCGGGACTCTTATCAATCACAAAAGGTTTAGGTCTCTTGGGATCATGTATGCCAGAGTTATGGACGTTTCAAATTTCATGGCAAAGGATCGAAATTCGCCAGCTGGCCACACCCCTTTGACAATGGCAAAAACTCACCATTTTGATAACTTTTCATCTCTCATGTCTGCGGTTGATACTGCCCAAATTTCAAGTTGCTGAGGTCAAATCCCTAGGAGGAGTTTGTTAAAGTACGAGGGCTGGAAATCGCAAATTTGGCGTCAAAATCGCAACTTTGACCCAAAATAGCCGACTTCCTGTTGGACTTAGGGTATGGCTGTTGGAGTATGGTATGAAGTTCATTAAAATGCGTTGAAATGCCGTAGGGGGCGCTATGGACCCAGTTTGCATCACTGATTGAATATTGTAATGTAGACATGCTCAGGCCTGGATTGTTATCAAACCTGTAGAGTTTCAGGCTGATCCGACCATGTACACTCAAGTTAGGGCTGGGCAATATGACCAAAATTTCATATCACGATATAAATCAGTTCATATCATGATAATGATATATATCACAATATAGCACATTTTCTGTAAATTCAATGAATAAATATTTTATATAAGATGACCATATCGGAAAGGCCTATTTCTTATTGCATTTTGAATTATCTCCGGCCTGGAATGAAGTCATTTTTAGGGCCACTTTGTCCTTTGATAAATACAAATTTATTGGGGCATCAATGCCAAAACCAATGGTGCAATAACAATAAGTGATAATTACATTGTATGAGGACAAAAAAGTACAATCAACAATTAGTCAGTGGAGTAATTTTTTATCCTCGGAGTAATTAGACAAAGTACAACATGTGGTACTTCCTGTTGCCAGGAGGTGGCGCTATGACTTTCACTAAATGAGACTGAACATGTGTTCAGACCGGGACTCCTAAGGAGCATATGAAATTTGGAAAAGATCAGACCAGGTGGAGTCAAGTTATAAGGCTTTGAAATTTCATGGTGAGACATCGAAATTCACCGCAACATCTTTGCCTAAAAACTCACCAACTTCAGGATAAAGAAAGTCCAATGTCTTGAGGCTATTCTGAGTAAATTTGAGCTGGATTCGATCACTGTGCGACCCACAGGGCGTCAGAGTGTAAAACATGTAACTTCTTGTTGTCAGTAGGTGGCGCTATGACTCAGATCCAGTGTTGACACATGGATGTGTTCAGGGCGGGACTCTTATCAAGCACAAAAGGTTTGGCTCTCTTAGGATCATGTATGCCCGAGTTATGGCTGTTTCAATTTTCATGGCAAAGGATTGAAATTCGCCGTCCAGCCACGCCCCCTGGCAATGGCAAAAACTCACCGTTTTGATAACTTATGCTGAAAATAGAGCTGCAAATTCAGTTGGATGAGTCAGTATACTGGACCGATAGCCAGTGTTGTCTCCCAGGCCAGGTGTAGGATGTAGAAATGAAGCTTCGAGGACACTTCTTTCTTGCACATGATAAGATTTTATTCACAAGAAGTCAGCATCTTACAGACAGTACCATGGAGTTTGTCTGGAGAGTGCAGCCAATCGACTCTACCAGTAAATGGGACGTGGGATGTATTTATACCCTAAATTGGGGACAAGGGTCAGACGGGCCCAGAATGGCCAGAGCCACAGTTCAAGATAGTGACTGACTGGACTTTAAGGGCTCTTCTCGCCTTACCCAAAGCAACTGTGTTTTAGACTAATATGGTAACATATGTAGAGGGTTATATACCTCATATTCCCCCTTTCGAGACTTAAAAGAGTCTCGAGACCTCAAAAGGACAATACATATACTTTTATCAGTACAATCAAAAATGACTGCACCATTTTACACATACCTTTGACAAAATAACCTCAGCAAAACATCAATCTTTGACAAGGAGCATTCTTCTCAACTTAGAGACTTGAATTAAGTAAACACACATGGCAACCACAGAAAATAAAATCAAAACTGTCCAGCAGGGGCCAGTTGTCCCGTCGAACCCCCAGTGGACGTTCCCTGCCTAACATCAATCTACCGAGAAAAGAAAAAAACATCTGAGGTCCCAATGTATTTACCCAATGTCAGTTCCCTACCATTTACACAAAAACTCAATGATTTAAACATCATTGAAAACTCCAAGTCATTATGTTTTACCAAGATTACCATTATCAAAAGGCTCGTGTTTTTTTTCTATTATCAGAAAGTATAACCCAATAAAACAAACTAAGACATCAGCAACACTGATACATATGTGAAAACATAAACACATGTCAAGCTGATAATCCTCTTCAGTGTCAGCTTCCCAAGAAGTCCATGGTGTTTTCTCAGTGTCCTTGTTCAGGATTCATTCACATTGTCCAGGTTTTCAAGTGTCTGTAGTCCTTCTCTCATCTTCTATGAGGAGAAAAAAGAAAGAACCAGTATCTTTTGCAAAAACAATCAGGCATAAGATAAACATTCTTCAAATATACTAGATGTTAACTTCCTTCCGAAACTAAAATAACTTCCTATATTCCCCCCAAGTAAACTTCCTTACCGATTTAGACTACTGAATAACCATATCAGAACAAAAATAAATTTTCAAAACATAGTTAGTTCAGATATTCAAAATGGATATATTTCCACTATTTTAGGTCCCATCACTATTTCCTCATCCTCTGTAGTACCCCTATGTAGTACTGGCAACTGAGTGTTCTCTCCAGGCATAACTATTCCAACCCATCGTAATATCATAGCCTTCTCAATGGTCAATACTAGTGTACAGAAACAGAACATCAAACACAATGACAGGAGTGCTGCCATCAAGATATGTACCATAGCTGCTCCCATTGTTCCAAACTTCGATTGCAACCAAGCATTTGCAGACCATCCGGCGCTCTTCGATGGCCCAAAAGCATCTCTTATGCGTCTCAATGCTTCAATAACACTAGTCATATTCTCAGTGGTGTCAGGAATTAAAGTGTAACAAGCGTCTCCAGTTAAATTCAACGCTACACATAGACCTCCTTGTTTTGCCAAAATATAATCAAGAGCCATATCATGTTTAAGCAATGTCAGTCTATGACTTTTCTGAGTATTTGTCAGAAAATTAAATCCTGTCATGGTATCATTCGCAAAACTCTGTAAGGTATAGGTAATATTATCAATGTGATCTGCCAAAAAAGTCACTCCATACCATGGAAGTAGTCCTAAACCCCACTTCTCTGCTAGACTTACCCTAAAATGGTAAGACTCCAGATTATTAAATTGTGCCATTTCTCGTTTCTTCCTATTCCCTGGAACAGCCTTAATTTGATTCCAATCAGGTGGTGTCCCCCTTTGGACCATCAACACCTCATATGGCAATTTCAATGTTGCCATATAACAACATCCAGTCCATCCATATGGCAAAAATATATAAGCCTTGTTATCACAGACCCACCAAATATCTTGAAAATTTCCTATAGTCACATTTCCAGGTTGGTTGGCAAAGTTGTTGCAAACATTATTGTAGCCCCTCCTTCTTCAGAGGTCACTTTTAATGTAGTGGCCTGCGTTGATTGGCTAACACTATTAGTGATTTGAACCAGTTTATCATTACTCTTAGTTGTTTCCTGGGCTCTGGTGGTAAACTCCTTTTGTGTGGTAGTTGCCTCTGTTGTAACTAAAGTAGTCACAGCATTTACAGCAGTTACTTGTTCCTTTTCCTCTTTAACCATTGTAACAGCTTCCGTTATACTCAAGTCTTTTATTACAAGTGTTACCTTATAAACTACATGGCCTTCTATCCAACGATTTCTAATTGGGACAAATTTAAAATATGGATCTAAAAAGGAACATAAATATTCTCCTTGATCCTCCCACGTAACATCACGCAAAACAAGTGAACAATCATTCCAAACTTTGCGCCATCTTGAATCATTATTCAGAAAATACTTCCTCTTCTCAAGAGGCACCCTATCAACCTCAGATCCTTCTAACACCACCACCCATCACCCCGATTATTCTTCCACTTGGGAGAAATTCTAGTATTAACACTCCATTTACCACATTGACAGGGAAGTTGAACTGATTTCCCCAAAGCTACTTCAACCTTAGTCCTTGTATCGTCTTGGTCTAGTTCTCTTACGAACCGGTCGTGGACTACGTCTACCTGAATCTCTCTCAATGGGTTCACAGCTTTTGTCTCTTCGCTTTGCATTTTTCTCCCTTTTTTCCTTTCTGTTGATCTGCTTTATGCGCCGACACAAGAACTTGAATATTCTGGATCACTGTCGGGTTAAAGGTCCCAGCTTCAGGCCATGGCTGAATAATGTGCTGCCACCGTCGCGACCATTTCTTTGACATCTCCGAAATATCTTTCACTAAAGGATTATTTTTCAGAACTACATCAACAGGAGTAATCTCTGTTGGGGATTTAAAATCTCTCTTAGGCATTATCTTATTTGTTTATAGAACTTTTACTTTGAAATAAGCTTGTTTTTTTCCACGATCAATAAAACAGCTTGAATAAATTTACACACTTCCCAAAATCAAAATTGTTATTTATAAATTAAAACTACACTTTGGTTAAATGATTTGTTAAATTAAGAGCACAATTTTTCTACTAATAGCTTTTAGTAATGACAAGGAAAAATCTAATCATATAAAGAAGGTCAAGGGTCAAACTTTCACAAAAACAAGCTATCATCAATGACAGAAATGACAATGACAATGACAATGAAGTGTTACCACTATTATCAGCTACTAACCCCAAAACAACACCGACTCTCAACCTTAAACCAATAGTTCAACAACGAGACTCACACTTGTGGATTTGCAGTGTTATATTTTAAACTAAGAATCTCACTCCATTAATCAATTAGCTGATCAATCCGTTGCCAAGTTCACTTTTTGCTTCTGCAACACCAATATACAATATTTCACAGGAATAACCTTCACAAACAGATGTATGTCTCCAAGTCACCCCAAATAAAGTATTAATAAGATCATTTTAGAAATAAGATTTAACTAAATAGGTGTCAATTATTTAGAAGAAGATATACTAAGAGTGTGTTATTAAAAATCAACAACGTCCACTCATATAAAAATGCAAATGTTTTTCAAAGGAGTATTCAGCAGCCAGTCCTTCACTTTTTACTTTTCCCAACTCTCACACACCATAGGAAGAAAAAGAAAACAAACAGTAATTCAGTATCTGTTCCTTAAGTCCTTATAATAATGCAAAGCACAAACCAGTATAATTCATATATATTGTCCACTGTAATTACTTAAATTATTATAATTTATTTATTAATTTATTACTATAATTATCTACTTTCCCTTCTTAGGAAGAGCAATCCTATGGCAGCCTATTTAGGGTACCCCCTTTGCTCCACCCCTTTACAACTGCTTCCACTCAGTTTTAGCAGCTGTTGAGTGAATTTCCCTTCAAATTAACATTCACACATTAGCAGCACAAAGAGTCTCAGCCATTCTCCAACAGCCAAATCCATGGCCTTCACTCTTTTAAATAGAAAAGTCCTTTTTCCAGGGCTCATATCAATTAAAAACGTTCTTTCATAGGAGGCTCATATACTTATCATTTTGTCCCTGAAAAAAGCTCATAGAATATTTAACCTTAAATTTTTAAATTATAAGCATTAAGTCCCCTTATTTATATGAGGCTCATATGTTTTTATAGTTATGAGTTTAAAACTCATCTTATATTCTACTAAATCTCCTATCTCAATCTATATTTAACTATACTTCTCACCAAATTACTTTTTTAACACAATCACCTTGTGTTATACAGAACATAGCTATAGCATTTTCTCAAAACAGAGACAGACAGACGTAACATAACACCTATACATGGAACACACACTCACATCCACTGCACTCTTCAGAGACCAGCTCTTGCAGAAAACTTCACAGCAGAAGAAACGCAGCAGCATTCTTAAGTCGACTCATTCATACTAAAAGACATGCATGTATAGCCGCCCCTTCATATTCTTTTCTTCTTTATCACTTTTTCAAAATTTATGCTACCTTAAGGTGTGAGTCATTAACCGACAAGCTATCCAAAAGTTCGTCAACAATCAGTGTACTTTCTACTGAAAATGCCCTCAACACGTTCAATTCTTCTTCATTAAGAATTGACCCAAAAAACACCTATTGTGCTAATTCAGGTTTACGGCCATTTATCTAAAATGCCTGATGATGATGCTGGCTATCATGCAGGAGCGCCAGAAATGGCACAAGCCCCGCAGAAACTTCACCGTTGGAGACCTTGTACTTTTGATAGAGGAAACTTCACCAAGGAACTCATGGCTCAATGGACGGATTACAGACATAATGATGAACTCCAAAGGGCACGTTTGTCGTGTTCGTCTCAAGACCAAGACATCTGTGTTGGAGAGACCTGTCACCAAGCTGTGTCTCTTATTGGAGGCAGAGTGAGGCTTCCATAGTCCCCTCTTCTGGAGTCTGCCCTGACTCAACACTTATACTGAAATGGCCCCATACATATGCATACACAAAACATTGCGACATTGCCACGTGGCAGTGTGAAGAGCTGATGAACTTAAACTAACTTTTCTTTTCCTTTTTTGAAATGGACCGATCATGCTAGTAATCTCTTGGACTTGCTAGGTTTGAGCCTCACAGACTTATGTTATTAAATCTATATTGGACTATCATTATCACACCCAGAAATACTCGGATGACACTGCTATTATGGCATGTATCAGGAATGGCAAGGAATCCGAATACATTTGTGTATGTTATATAGACCCCCTGACTCCAGGCATCTCATTTCCAGCTTTGTGCGCTTGTTTGATTGTAAAGGGTCCATCACTGATGGTGTGAGGGAGGCTTGGAAGGAAGAGCTAGGAGTTGAGCTGTCTGCAACTATGTGGGACAGGTGTTTAGCCACAATAGAATCATGCTCGATTAACAGCAGACATCAACTGATCCAATTCAAGGTTGTTCACCATCTTCATTACGGCAAGCTCAAACTGCACAAGATTGCTCCTTCTGTTTCACCACAATGTGACAGGTACGGAGTGTCGGAGGGCACACTGTCACACGCCTACTGGTTTTGCCCCTTACTGACTGGATTCTGGAATAAAATATTTGACTGGCTTTCTAAGGCCTATAAACGACTCTTTCCTCCAGAGGCTGAAAGCCATCTTTCGCTGCTCACAGACTACAACAAGCCTACCTGCACTGATGCCACCCTGATGCTGGGGAAGATTGTTGCAAATGGAGAAACTGAGGTTCACAAGGACCAGCTCAATTGAAAAGTTTTTGGCTATTTGGGGTCCCTTCCTTGCCCAGCTGGATGAAACCAGGACAGAGGACAGATAGCTGGTAGCTTTATTGTCAACCGATTCGCCTTTTTTCTTTTTTTTTTCTTTCTTTGTGTGCCTGTGTTCTTAAGAATAAGAAAATTAAATAAAATAAAATAAAATTAGTAAGTAGTTTCATTTGATATTGCAAATGGCCTTGGGCGTAATACGGCAGCTCTATGGTGCCCCTCTCCAATTACTCTTGGAATTTTTTCAGGTACTAGGAATGCTCAAAAACTCACAAAACTTGCAAATTCATCAGAGGTGGTGAAACTTGATATCTGATATGGGTCTTTAGTTTGGGTGTTCCAAAATGGTTATACATTTGCATGTTTTGCCATAAAACAGGAAGTTGTTGTTACTCCACTGGATTTTGTTTATTCTGCCCTTAAATTTCATATGCTTGATTGGAGTCCAGGCCAGAACACAACTACATGTTAATATTGAGTCATAGTCATAACGCCAACTCCTGACAACAATAAGTCAAACATCATGGTGTGATCTACACATGATATATAGCAATGTGATGTGATGTATAATTAATTGGTGTTCTCTAGCGCCACATAGTGGACACAAGAATTGGTATTTAACTCGTTCATGCAACGTCCAATAAGAGCCCAGGCCTGAAGACACCTACAATTCCACAATAAAAGCCCTTTGACTGCAATGTACCCTGATGTGCAATTAGGTGTGAGGGCCTGATCATCATTGCGTGCAGCTTTAATTTGTATTTATTTTCTTTTATTGTCCTGCTCTCTTTCATTCTCTGCAAGATGTAGTTTTTGTAAATTTGTATATCTATCTATCTATCTATCTATCTATCTATCTATCTATCTATCTATCTATCTATCTATCTATCTATTTGGATATCTAAGGGATTATAAATATCTAATAAGGAGTATAAAAAATTGAAAAATTACCAGTGCTTTCATAAATGACAATGGTAATTACACCATTGTGAGTATACATTTGATGTCTAGGAAATAAACCAGCTGCTAATGAACAGAATTATATACATTTCAATATGGTAGCTTCAGTTGCCAGTCAGTCCTCAGTTCTTGTTCTGAGTTCTTGTGATGTAAAAATGAAGTGAAAGGCCAAAGTCTGTGAAGGTGCTGGCTTAAGGGCATGTACGTCTGTAAGAGTCACCCTGTTCCTCTGCAGGTCAGTCTGAATACGCCAACATGAGACCATCTGCCCAACAACACTATTCCTTGTGTATATGTGAGTTTGTGAACGTGCAGTAAAATAACATGGAGCATCAGCCTCCAGTCATCACTGTAACTTTCATTGAGTGAAACATGACTGTACATCTATTGCAGTGTACTGTTGCCACTGCACCATATGTGTGTGTGTGTGTGTGTGTGTGTGTGTGTGTGTGTTATACATATTTATTATGAGGTAAGATAATTAGATGTTAGCAGGGGTATGGTATTTCATTCCATTCTATTGGACTGGAGGCTCTGAGACATGTCTCAAACCCATTATAAATGCCACCAACAGTAATTGGTAAAATCATTTGCTTTGGTAATGTTTTAAATTACAGCCTGCCAATTATGGTGTAATTATAAAGTACATATGGTATCAATAAATTACTTACATAGCTATACCAGGAGAAATAAGAATAAGGAGTTGAGGAGCGAAGAGGCTGTCTGAAGGAGGCTTCATGGGATTCCTCATACTTCACATCTTCTCTTCGTTCTCTCACTCATGTTCTTATTTCAGAGGGACTAGATGTAAGTGAGGGTAATGACAAGACATTTAAGACTAATAAGGAGCTCCCCTATGTATCATCCTCTCATAAAATTCAGAACCATTAAGGTTCAAATTCTCCAGAAATCATTTCTTTTTACATATATTTCAATCTTGGCCCCCAACTTTGTACATAGCATATTTAGATGACACCCAATTCCCAACTTTTGTTCTTCAAAACTTTATTTATTCTTCTTCTGTACATTTTAATATAATAAAATATATAATGGAAAGTCTATGGAAGGAATGTCTGACAGTTGATATCTCAAAATACTAAAAGTATTCATACTTCATGGATAGGCGTCCCATATGAAAATGCTTAACATATTAAAACATGGTACCAATAGCACCACCATGTGGCCAGTTATTCAGTTTTATGTCTTGGCTAATAACTCATGAAGTGTGAGGTGTATCAAAACAATATTTGCACAATACATTCCTTGGATGATGCATTTTCTAGTTAATTTTATTTTATAAATTACTAAGCCTAAAACATTTGGAAGATGGTTAATATTATTACATTAATCTCAGATTCTAAAGCCCTAGAGTTTGTATTTCTTAAAAATGGTGGAGTCAACTGCCTACAAAAGAAAGAAACAGAACTATTACTTTTTATGTACTTCAGCTGGCTTTCTAAACAACATGACATTCGTTTACTGCTACCCTTTAGTGTCATACTGAGCTCATAAAAAGGCCACTCATCAGCTTACTGTTCTCTCTCTACTAGTTCCTGGTGCTCTCAACAATCAAAATGTGTTGGCCAGACAGTACAATGACACATTGCTGGAATGACATCCAAGATTGATGATGTCATTGTTATTGCAGACCACCTCAGGGTACTTCAGAATTTCTCCCTTACTCACAATCACAAACAAATACACACACTGCATGACAAATGCAGGACATAGGCTTGAGTAACTAAGGAAACTTAGTATGAAGTGAGATTACCATTGGTAATTAGAACTTTTTTTATTGTTCATTACAGTTTTAAAAATATGACTAATGGTTTGAAAACATCCATAGCAGCATGTATATAGTATACTATAATATAGTATACTATAATTGAATTGAAAGTTGTTTATAGATAATTATTGGCAAAAGTATTTTTACAACAAAATTGACAAAACGGTTCATAGTTCCAAATTTTAAGTAATTTTACAATGAAATTCCCTCCTTTTTGTTTATACAGAATGATGTTCC
The DNA here is from genome assembly GCA_029490765.1 of Euthynnus affinis. Lineage (NCBI taxonomy): Eukaryota > Metazoa > Chordata > Actinopteri > Scombriformes > Scombridae > Euthynnus > Euthynnus affinis. The sequence continues at coordinate 25,077,841 of CM055860.1, read as the reverse complement.
TAGCTAAACTGTAGCTGAAGAATACATTCTGGTTGATGAAGATTTAATAGCTGGAGTATTTTTGCACTTGCTTCTGTGGCCAAAAAGACACAGAATACTCAATTTCTCCTAGTAATAATGTATTCAACCTCTATCCCACATTGTGCCAAGCTGCACCCAGTTTGTGGCAACGCCTGTGGTCACTAGAATTGCACATATTTGCTGGCAACAGCCATGTAATACCTTAGCACACAAAGTTATTATTACTATTATTATTATAATTATTAAATACTGAAAACATTCTATATGGTAAATATAGTTTTAAATGTTTTTTTGTTTGTTTGTTTGTTTGTTTTTTATCAATTTTGAACATCTTGCCAAAGGACTGCAGATGAAAATTTGCTGGCTAGCAAACAACTTTTTTTTCTTGACTTCTGAACTTTGGAACATTGTCTCTCTCAGTGCATAAATATCCATTTTCTGATAAGTCCACAAGTTAATGTCCAGTGATGTAGGTCTTACTTCTGACTCACAGGAAAGTAGCTAATAGTCATAGTAAATGTTTTGCCCTTCTCTGATCCCTTTCTCCCTCCCTGTCTCTCTCTCTCTCTCTTTGATATTTAAGTGTAAGAGGGAAGTGGTCAGTGAGCGACTCTCACAATAAGCTGTGGGGGTCTTTGAATACAAAAGCTCCTGCGTCCTCTGCTCTGAAACAGGAGCTCCTCCACACCCTGCAGGATGCCTGGAAACATCAGATCAGGTAGCTATTTCAGAACAGAACTTTACATGAAGGGCCTGAGAGGAGGCAATGTCATCTTTTTTCAGTTATTAATCTTTTAACATATTAAAAACACACACATATACTTTTTTGAGTATTTTGGAAATGACCATACCTTACCGGTTTCTTTAGTACACAATGTAATTCAGGTTGAGACTTGTTCTGTGTTTTTGGATATATGTATATTTTTTTTACATATTTTTTGTCAGTGCAGCAGTGTTTTGTTTCAGTTTCTCTGTTCTTCCCTCCATCATTGGTCTCTCCTAGTGTCTGTCGTGTGGGTGGTGTTGGTCTGTCTGTTGTTCTGCAGCAGACTGACCTGCGTGGGAGCAGCACCGATCTGTACCAATGCCCAAGCAGGGTGCCATGTCCTCTCCCTGGCCAACCTGTTTGACCGGGTCATCCAACACTCAGCCAGGATGCACGGCATTTCAAATGACCTTCACTCGGAGTTTGTAAGTCTCTTAATGCAATTTGTCTGGAGATGCTTTTCTTAATGAAGTTGAAAGAAAATAAGTTTGATTTCGTAATTGGTATATTTACTTTTAGTCAAACATATTGCTAAATGTGTTACATGGACTATGAAGGAACTGTGGCTTGAACTAGAAAGATTTTGTAGATATGTTGTGTGTGCAGGAAGCATACTTTCTGTGGTAAATATATTTTGTCTGTATGTGTGTGTATGTATACACACGCACACACACACACACACACACACACATATATATATATATTGCTCTAGATGTGTTCCATTTTTTCTTTTCTGCCAACAATTGGATTGGTTGATTGGATTGATTAGAAATATTATTAGAAACTTATTTTGTTATAGCTGGGTCACAAATTGTCACTGAATTTTGAGTAGCTTGGGCATTTGTTGGTGCTCAGTCACTGAATTTGCAGAAAATGCAGCTCCTGGATTAGCAGTTTGTATAAAAATGCTGCTTTTCTAATGAATTAAAGGTAGAACAGACATATCATGCTTAGCCATTTGCAATTATTTGCAACAGCAGGCAATTCTAGTTCATTCATCAACTGTGTACTCTATCCTCCATTGACATTTAGATGACACCTGACCTCTGACATTCTTGCATTCATGTTTGTCATATCAGGAGCAGTACTTCCTGCCCAGTAAGAATCAAATTGGCCGGGTCAGTCGCAACTGTCACACCTCCACCATCCTTACTCCAAATGGCAAGGAGAATGCTCAGAGAATGGCGGTGAATTAACCTTTATAAAAGCTATTTCCTGTCATTGGTGTACTGTGCACATCATGTTTACAATAAAAAAAATCGGTGTTTTCTCATTCTTTTAAATTTACCTTGCCTTGTTTTTACAATTGTTCAACTAGTTCATATTGGTACATACTGTATACTGACAATTGTTTTTCAGATTCATAGTTATATTTTTAAATCTCCAAATGTTTATGTGCATTATTTATATTACTTCATAAGTATTTTTCTGTTGTGTGCATTTTTATTCCAAATTTCATGCAAACCACACATTTTATAGATAGGTTTCATCTTGCTTAAGTTTGAACAGACTTTTAAATGTACTGTGGTTCAACCTGTCCTGTACTCACTGCAGAGAGAGGAGTTGACTGAAGTGATTCTGAAGCTCCTGGCAGCTTGGAGGGATCCTCTTTGGCATTTCCACCAGAGCATGACTCACCACCATGACTTCAACAATTTCAGCTCCAATAAAGCTCTTGAGATGAGTGACATGGTGCATGAGCTACGCAAAGGTGTAGAGAAAGTGGCTGAGAAGGTACTGTATGTCTTATATGAATGCCAAAATGGGAAGCAAAAAGTGGGAAGTATTTTATTTGAGCCCTGTCACTCCACAAGACTATTAAGACCCAAAGATACAATATAATTCTGTGACACTGCGTCCTACCTCAAACATAATGGTAATCAAGATTTGGTAAAATGGGTGGTAGATGCTCAGAGTTGCTGTGTAATTTAACTTCAAGGGATGAAATGAGAATGAAATACAGAAGGCCAACTTCTTATGTCACAGCACAAATCCTGCATCATTCTCCCTCAGACTACCTATTGGTTCAGAGGCAGTGCTAACATTCAGCCCCTGTCCAGAAAGAACGGAAGAAACCACACTTGGCACACTGCCTGTAATCGGTTTCTTTCTTTCATTTTTTTCAGTACAGAGCTACAGACAACGTACATCAATACAAACATGAGACAATAAAAAGTAACACAGAACATAACATAAAACTAACTTAGCAGAAGTTGAGAGGAAAATTATGTACTAATTAGAGTAAATGTTCATAACCATTTTTAACATGTCTCACCATATATATATATATAATATGATATAAACTTGATAAGTAATGTACAGTCAACTGTCTTTGAGAGTATGAGTGGCCTTTTGCTGCAATCTCTCTTTTCTGTAGCAAGAGGATGCTTTTAATATTTTTATAGATATAAGTTATATCTTATTATTTTGTGTTTAAGAAAAGGGTCATGGAGTGTGCATTAGTTATTTAGGTTATAGTGTATATTTCGTTGGAATTTTGGTTTGGAATTGTACACTAACATGGATGAAATCATATAAAAGCAAAAATAATTTCTCAAAACTTTTGTCCTCTTGATTGCAGGTTGTGTTAATATGTCCCATTAATTATCAGGATTTGCATGCACTCAAATACGCTGTTATGGCTTCTTTACTGTAAAGGCGTTTATTATTGTATCACACAAAGCTGAAATGTGTATGTGTGCCCTCTCTGCTCCAGATGCAGATATTGGGGATAATAAGTAACTCTGTCAGCAGCCTGGCTTCTCCTGAGGCTTTATTGCCATCTGACAGTGCTGAGTGGCGCCAGATGAAGGACTATGACCTCCTCTACTGCTTTCGCCGAGACTCTAACAAGGTCCAGAACTATCTGAAGATTCTTAAGTGTCGCATTGTTCCAGAGCATGGATGCTAAAGGGAACCTGTCTTTAACTTCCACAAATATCGACAAGTTGGAATGGAAATGTTTCAGTTAGAAACTACATGGATAAAGCTGTAGTTTTTGTTGTCTATCTGCAGGATATGGGATTTTAACTGACACACACACATGTTCACTCCTACCACAAATGAAGTGCTACTGGAACCCAAAGACTCAGTCCACTTTCATGCCTGATGTTATATAGTGTGGACAATGTATTGCCTTGAAAAACAAACATGAGTTGAGTATGAACAGGATAGAATGAGTGTACTACATGTTAAACTTGTGTTTAATGTATATCATGTTTAAATATAGTGATACCATTAAAACATAAACATTTCAAGAAATTTGGATGCAATGGGTTCTTTTTCTTTGTAATTTCTACAGATAAGATATATGATATTATGGAATGAGTAAACTCTAAGTAAACAGCGCTGCTGCAATACATGGCACTTTTTAACTGATCATTATCAGAGCATCAAGACTGCTGCAACAATCACAAATGATGCTCTGTTGATACCCTGAGGCCCAGCTAATACAGGTTAAGATAACATTTTTTTCAAGTCTGTCCTAATGCTGTACTTGCTTATATGTACATGCTCTACTTTGGGGCGACTGTGGCTCAGGAGGTATAGCGAGTCCTTAGCTAACCAGAACATTGGCTGTTCAATTCCCTGTTCCTCCAGTCCACATGCCACTGTGTCCTTGGGCAAGAAACTTCACCCCAAATTGCACCATCAGCGTATGAATGTGTGAATGGGAAGTTTCCTCTGATGGGCAGGTTGAGACCTTGCGTCACGTAATGTGATTCCTAGTGTAAAAGTGCTTTGAGTTGTTGGAAAACTAGGGAAGCGCCAGACATTTACCATTTACCTCCTGAGTTACGGCCGTCCCCAGGTCCATTTAATAAGATGACAAATCAATGTCTATTCATTGCCAAGTGGCAACCTGTGGGGCTTAAAATGAAGCCAGTGCAGTGCACTGCCAAAAAGTTCCTCGAACGGCCATTTGAGGCTGACTCTAAGAGCAAGTCCATCCCCATATATCCTCATATTTCACATGCCCAATTTACAGCACTTCCGCTCTCATGACAACAGTGTGTGGGGTGAATTATTTTATTAAATTTAAATTTAATAATTTAGGGTTAGGGTTGGGGTTGGGGTTGGGGTTAGGGTTAGGGTTAAATTTAAATTTTATTAAGCTGTAAAGTTATGCATAATTAAGGACATGGCCACTTTGAGTGACAGGTCACTAGCCACTAGGTAGCTTGTTTCAGCAACCAGGCTTCATTCGGCCTGCCTCAGCTCCATCTCTGCCCATTTTGGATTAGCTAAGAGTTTAGGCACTGTTGAGATGGCGACGGCCAGAGCCACTCACTTTGAGCTTCAAACCCTCTCTTCAGAAACCAGTAGGCATCATCACGGTGGCTACATCCATATTTTTAGGGCCTGAGCCCTGGAACAGGGCAAATACCCTATTGTTCCTTGAGTGTTTCTTTCTTTCTTCTTTCGCACACAAAAGTCAGATTCTTTGGCAATTTCCGGGTCCAAACAAAATCAATCTACTCCTATGGTGTTCATGTTATTGGCTTCAGATTTTAATACATCACTCACGAGACTGTGCTGAACAAAAGTTATTAAAACTTTGTAATAACTTGTACGGTTTTCATAATATCTGACCTCAAAGTTGGTGTGCGACATTCAACTTATAATGCATTTCAATGGGAAAGGCATTCCCTGAGCATGCCCATTCTGCATGCTCTTCCAGCATGCAGAATGGGGGAGGTGCTTGCAGCTCCTTCAGCTCACTGACATGCACTGAGGCTGCATGGTGGGTCATACAGTGCTGTAGATAAATAGACATAACTACATTTTGAAGTTTTGTACTGCAGCTTTTCCTTTATCATATCCCCAGCACCTAGCCCTTTGATCACTCTTCATTGAAATATATGACTATTCCTCTGTGGCCACTTGCTGTTACTTCTTGTCTCTACACAACAAATTGTGCCTTTGCTCACACTGTCCATGAGTATCCAAATACATGAGTATTTCTCTGTGTCTGCCTGCAGTTTCTCAATGTCTCTGCGCACTTGATAGTATACATTTAAATCAAACCTTTATAAGGTCATGTGGCTTAAAAGTCTTTACTTTTCTAAAAATGCACTTGATGAAAATTAGGAAATTGATTTCTTTTACACACATTACTTATTACAAACTTATTAGAAGCTTTCAATGTATTCATTTAAATGACAGTACAGGGGCACAAAACCTGCATAATGACACTGGTGTGAGCCAGACGCATGTCTCACTCTGCAGAAATTTGTACATGGTCCAAATCAATAAATACATATCCTCTACTCTGAGGAGCACCGAGGGGCAGGGCTCAGCCCTCTGTGTGTGTACTGCACACACAGGGCAGTACAGGAGAGACAGTTACTCTAAGTGTGATAAGAGCTTTATGAATAAAAAGCAAGAGTAATCTTTTTTTTTTTTTTTTTAAATAAACCACTTCAGCTCGAAAACTTGTATACTTTCCCTTACACTGGTGTGAGCCACACACCCTGCAGAAAATTGTCATCCTCACACTGCTGACATTTGGTGTTTCTCGGTGACAGGGGAAGTTGCTATAACTTTACTGTACATGCTCCTATCTGCACCGCACTTTACATGGCTTCCAAATCACACCCCTACACCAGTGTGATGTATGCCCTCGGACGACGTCACGTCCCGCCGTGCCTGCAGGGCGAAGGCCCATCCAACGCTGCTTGCAGCTTTAATTTACAGTCTATGTTCATTATAAGGGCAAAGAAAATTGAAAGTTTCTACTAAACAGCAATTTTACTGAACTTTGGCGCAAATACTAAAAAAAACAGATATTTTCATGATCCTTGTGATTCAAGGAAGCAAAAGAACCAAAAGTTTTTGGTTAAAAGGTTTTATAAATTGGTATTTAAAGTGGCAATCTCAAAGATCTCCATGTCATTTTCTTCAGTGGCACCATATGGCAATAAGTGGTAATTGCAGGTGTGTTGTTTTGCACGGATAACATTAATAAATTTCTCTTATTGGCTTTTTACTTACTGGCGGTTGTCATCCACTCGAGTACTTCATCTGATTCACTGTCCTCTGTTCCACTGTGTGTGACCCACCCACACACACACACACACACACACACACAATGAGCCCTTGCTGAATCACAAGGAAGCAGTGGAGAAGAGAGGATACAGCGTGACCATAAATGACAGCAAAATGCAAAAGACTGTTTTTTGTTTTGTTTTTGTTTTTTTAAATGGTATTTATCTAATTTGTGTGTTTGTTTCATTTCAGCTCAGTGTGAGAGTCTACTGCATTTTGCTGCCATAATCTTGCATTTAATTTGACAAGCTTACATTAGTCATTTCTAGTTGATATTGTGAGTATATGTGATGTGCTATTGTGTGTAGCTTTTTATTTTTTTATTGTGTGTCCTTTGTGTTTTTTGCTTTGTACTGTTTGTTATTGTGCTGTCTAAGGGCCTACAGATGAAAATTAGCTATAAGCTAACTCCAGTACAGTGCATCAAATGATAACATTTATGTTGTACATGGTCCAAATCAATAAATACATATCCTCTACTCTGAGGAGCACCGAGGGGCAGGGTGTGTGTACTGCACACACAGGGCAGCACAGGAGAGACAGTTACTCTAAGTGTGATAAGAGCTTTATGAATAAAAAGCAAGAGTAATCTTTTTTTTTTTTTTTTTTTTAAATAAACCACTTCAGTGAATGAAGATCAAGTCGGTTGTGTCAGTTGAATGCATGGTGGGAAAGTGGGCCATAGGCTTAATCACCATTGTGCCTCATTCAGCGATGCACAGTGACATTTATTTAAATAAAAATCTTTGGTGATCTTTGAGATTGTCACTTTAAAATGCAGTTTTTAAAGATAAAGGATTCTCCTTTAAACCGTTTAGTAGTTGTTTTTTTTAACAGAAATCTAGGTAATAAAACTGAGCACATATAGCTTAGATTAGATAATGTTTATTGAGTGAAGAGTAGAAAAAAAAACAACATAAAAACCATAGCACTAACAGTGTGTGCTGGTATGTTATTTGAACTGCAGATCAGTGGTTTCATGATGCAGCTGCTATGGTGATGACCTCTGACCTTCCAGTACTCTGCTCAACACAGGAAACATGGACCGTGCCATCCCTGTAACATACAGAAATAATGGTAAACAAACTGTCACCTCAAGTCGCCCATGAACTGATCACGGAAGGGAAGATACCTTTTCATGGTCACCACAATGTCAATGTTATGGTTCTCCTCTCTGGGCTGCAGGTCTCGCAAGATGATCTGTACATTATAAACACACACACACACACACACACATAAATGGTTACATTTTCTTTTTTTCTTGCATTATTTCCCCAGTGACTGAGCAGTTAAAAGAGCCATTTCATGTATATTTCCAGGTCTATATTTAGGGCCTGAACAATGGAACAGTGCGAAGGCACTATTTTTCCACGTCCGTTTTGTTTGTTTGTTTCTTTATTATTACGCCACTTCAACCCTGAATTTGACCCCCTAAACATGTTTGAAAATTCACCAAATTTGGCACACATATCTGGTCCAGCGAAAAATGTAATATGTAAAAATTACCCTCCCCATGCCCAGAAAGTACTCCATAGTTCAACCTAGGTGTCTACTTCGGCCTCTACAGCCCGTAGGAATGTCAGAGAGAGATGGAACCAACACTAAATTGTTGGTCTCCACCAGACCTACAAATCATACACTGACACCCCAGACCTAAATCCAACAGGAAATCCGCAAAACAAAAGTCAGATTTTTTGCCAATTTCCAGTTCCAAACAAAATCTATCTCCTCCTAAGGCGTTCATGTTATTGGCTTCATATTTTAATACATCACTCACGAGACTGTGCTGAACAAAAGTTATTAAAAACTTTGTAATAACTTGTACGGTTTTCATAATATCAGACTTCAAAGTTGGTGTGCAACATTCAACTTATCATGCATTTCAATGGGAGAGGGATTCCCTGAGCATGCCCACTCTGCACTCACAGTGCTGTAGATAATAGTCATAACTACATTTTGAAGCTCTGTACTGCAGTTTTTCCCTTTATCATATCCCCAGCACCTAGCACTTTGATCACTCTCCAGTGAAATATATGACTATTCCTCTGTGTCCACTTGCTGTTACTTCTTGTCTCTACACAACAAATTGTGCCTTCACTCAGACTGTCCATTCAAATACATCAGTATTTCTCTGTATCTGGCTGCTGTTTCTCATTGTCTCTGCACGCTTGATAGTATACATTTCAATCACACTTTTCCCAGGTCATATGGGTTACCAGTCTTTACTTTTGTATAAATGGACTTGATGAAAATTACACAATTAATTTCTTTTACACAAACTCATCGCAAGTTTTCTACATATTAATTCAAATTACAGTAAAGGGGCACAATACTTGCTTAATTTGACACTGGTGTGAGCCACGCAAACGTCTCACAACGCCAAGATTTGATGTTTTGCTGTGACAGGGGAAGTTGCTACAAGTTTAGTGTAAATGCTCCTGTAGCCTGGTGTGGAAATGTGGGGTTAAAATAAGTTAGCTCCTAATAAACTTAAAGGGAAAATTAGTAAGACCATTTGACTAAAAGCAATTAAGTTTTAATAAATGAAAATGGTCAACTGAGATTTAAACACGTTATTCATAAGTTTGCAGGATGTAAATAATTCAAATGTTCATGTAATGTTTGTGTAGTTCAAACATTAGTTACATGCGAGTGTGACAGATGCCCTCGGACAGCACCACGTCCTGGCGTGCGCGCGTGGTGAAGGCCTGTCCAAAGCTGCTTGCAGCTTTGATTTTTTTCTGGGGCTTGATAGTCATTCCCAACCTCTAACTGTCACAGCACAGATAATATTAATAAAATGATCTGTTTTAGGTCTAGGGGATTCAATCACCTGAGCTTTATGGCTGTATCAGCCACTAATACGCCATTTCATACACTAATTGCCTTTAGTGGCCACAAGAAGAAAAAGATGAAGGAAGCAAAGGTTATAACCCCCAGTGACCTTTAGCTTCAGCTGCTTCACTTACTTATATAACCTAAGTCCTGCCTTCCTGAAGCTTGGTAACCAATCAAAAATGACAAAGTGTGACTGTGACACTAATAATATCTCTGCCCATGTTTCTTAACAGCATCCCCCCCAAAAAAGTAAACATAATTATAATGTGTCCACTGTCGAAGCCAAACTTTTTCAAAAACACAATTATTATTAAAAAGACAAATACATCTGATTGACAAGAGCCGTGACACTGTTTACCATAAAAGCTGGTAAACTCTTCGAAGTAAAGGCAACAAAATACACAACAAAATTAACAACAGTTGTAATAGGTGAAAATATAAAATCATCTGACAAACTGAATCTAATGATTCTGTTTTGAAAGACTAATACTACTTAGGATGAATGATGTGCATGCTTGATTTGTTTTATATAGGGGAGTTTTTAACATGTGAACAACAGTTAGGAGGTTGGTGCAATGTGTAGATCATGTCAACCAACAAATTCAATGGGGCGAAATGACATGCATATTGTACCATTGCACCTTTACAGTAAAAAATAATGTCAACATATGTTCTAAATATACTGACAATACTTTTGTATAATCAAAATCAAGAAAAAAAGGGAAAATATCAGAAATGCTGCTTTATGTCTCGGTCAGCTAGAGGGGAATGTCATGTACTGTATGTTGAAGGATGTTCAACAATTGACATTGTGTCACTACTTTTCTGTACCTTAGCTAGCTTTTCTGGCTGCTCAGTGATAAATCTCTGGTAAATTTCCAGACAGAGGGAGGTTAGTTTCCCCAATCCACTCAGAATGTGATGTCTGCGGGCAGGGAGAGGCGTTCCTGATGGAAGCACAATAGTGAACACTTCAGCTCCGGATTCATCCACCTCCTGCAACACCCACACACCACCAAGCCAGACAGAACAAATTAGGGGATATTTAACTCTTTAGATCTATTAATAGAATTAAAACATTAACAATCAAGTAAATGCTGAAAATGGTATACAACATACAGAGTAGTATACCTTCACTAGTATGTCAGAGGCAGAAACATCCACTGTGACTGACTCTTCCTCAGGGGCGAGTCCATCTCTGCCAACCAATAAGCCTGCCTCCAAGGCTGCTCCCACGGCAATGACCTCATCAGGAGGCGCTGAGCTGAGAAGTTCCACATCAGGAAACATTTCACGGATCATTTGCTGCAGACGAGGGATCCTGGCTGAGCCACCACAAAGAACAACCTGAAACACAGAAATCACATATCAAATGCTGCTGGATTTGAAGGTCATGGTGTGTTTATCGCTCATCCCCATCATTAAAACAACCATAATTACAGTTGGATCATTTCAAACACAGGACCATCAATAAAAGCACATGTGGCTGTAAAAAGATCTCACACACCATACCTTGTTAATGTCGCTGGTGGAGAGTCCTGCCTCCTCCAGCAGTCGTCTGATTGGCTGGATGTTCTTGTTGAAGAGTGAGGAGCAGAGCAGCTCAAATCGAGCTCTGAGGGAAAACCACACTGAGATTGTCATGTTGGTAAAAACTATTTATCCATCCTGACTTTGTCCACAAATTATCCCCAAACTTATTAATAAAAGAAGATTTATGTATGTCAATTTCATTCCATGTCTCTGAACACTTGATACTTGAATCTCTCATCATTGGATTAATCACTATTACTTGTACACTTAATTTGTGCTCCCCTTCCTATTATGTTACTGTATAGTTTTGTGGCATATATACAAGAACTAAAGCCAATATAGCAAGGTTGGGCAGTATCTACAGAATTGGCATATGACAATGTTTCACTGGGGGGGCATCAGCACGGACAAATCAACACAACCCTACAATGTAAAGTAAAATGTAATGTAAAATAACATGTTTGTCATGTGCATGGTGAGTTCTGTTTGGTTTCTATGTGCCCTTACTAACATTCATTGTTTTAACAATAAGTGACTGTCAATTTCATTGACACTGTATATGCTCAAACCAGAGCCACACAAAGTTATAAATAAAAAAATGTATGCAATAACTTTAAAGGTAGGTTGGGTTTTTTCAAATTTGTTTTAATACAATGCTGATGTGCCCATATGTACATTGAAATTGGCCTTTGCTGCTGCAACCATTTTTAGTCTCCATGCTGATGATGAATGCAACTACACTGTAAGAAATGAGGGGCAAAACTCCACAGCCCATATTCTAAAAACGCATTTCAAATACGAGTCAAAGTTTGCTTAGCACAAACTTCCTTATTTTTGTTTTCTGTGGAATCAAGTTACACTGGAGTGGAGGGTTTCATTGCAGTAGTCATGTTTGTTGGTGTTACCCGCACTCAAACAAAACTTTGAAGTTAGTTAAGTAGAAATTTTGGTTATCTATACTTTACTGGAGTAATTATTTTTCAGACAACTTTCTACTTCTACTCCTTACATTTTCAGGTAATTATCTGTACTTTCTATTCCTTACATTTTGAAAGTAAAAAACAACAAAAAAACCTATCCAGATAAATTGCGCCATCCGGATAGAGTGAATTTGATTGTGGTTGGATGAGAAGAATAAACATGTACCATTCTGACACCCTATTGGTTTGTAGGTGATCAATCGCACCTGTACATGCCACACTCCAGCAGGACACATAGCAGATCTAGTGTGAAGATGTCAGTTACTGAAGAGAACGTCTTGTCTCAGCCAAGCACCAGCAGCGAGGATGCTGGTAGCAAGGAAGAACATCTTTGGTCTTATCTCGAAGAGTTTTTCAAAATGATCGGAATTAAAAATAACTCCTTTCGAATGTGATGCAAGCTCTGAGTGAGTTTAACTGCTAAGCCTGACCTGGTACACTCATTTTCTTCAGTTTTGTTACTTTACATCTGTTGCCCTCAGATTCCTGCAGCTAAGGTTCCAATAAATGTTATGGACAACATGCCTCTGAAGTTTGACTTTTTGCACCATTTACAACACTTACTACGTGCTGACCAGTGCAAAGCCCTATTATTTCCATAAGGATTATTAGGGCCCGAGTACCTACCAGTGCGAAGCCCTATTGTAATTCAAGGAATTTTTCTCTATTATTAGTGACACAGGGTACTGCACGAGTCACTACGCTCCATAGCTATGCAATAGCAATGGAGTGTAGTGACTCGGGCAAAGGAGTGCTATGACTTTTGGTGAAGATATTGAAATTTTTCGCAACGTAAGTCTCGAAAAACTGCAAAAAATTTCCCATAGGAAATGAATGGGGAGGGGTCAAAAAATGTCCAAAAATGTCTGTCTAAATCGCTATTTTACTCAGTTTTTAGCCTAAGTTTTATAGCGCACTTTTAAACCTGACCTTTTATATTCTTGTTTCAACCTGGTCTAAGGTTTTTAGTCATCGGACGCTTGGATTTTTTATTTATTTATTTATTTTTTACCAACACAACCTGACTGCTAGCATTGTTTTTAGCCCAGCTAGCATTGTTTTTAGCCTCGCTAGTATGGCAGCTACATCCTGCGATGAGAACACACTGCTGGCGAAAGCAAACAAAAAGATTGCCGACCTGAAGGAGGATATCCGACGGCTATCCGATGAGCTGCTAAAGAAGGACTCACTGCTGTCCAGCTTCATGGATGTGGCACACGGGCAGTCAAAACAGCTGGCGTCGCTCAGCGCAGCCCTCCAGGACACAGTCGCATGGGATCCCGCCACCTGTCCACGACCTTCCTCCTGCTCAACACCCAACAACCACTCGTCTTGGGCAGACGTGGTGTCCCGCGGTCGCAAGAGGGACTCCAGCGGAGCTTCCACTCCCCCCCGCCTGACCCTCTCCAACCGCTACGCGGCCTTGTCTGACGACTCTCCGGTCCACCCAGCGGATGCCCCTGCTGCACCACTGGCCCTGGACCCACCAACAGCGCCTGTCGACACCGGAGCTTTCCCTCCACTACTGGCTGACAGTGCTCCGGTGACTGGTCACTCCATCACGAAGCCAATTAAACGGCCCTCAACCCGGTTTTCGACCTCTGATTCTCGGCGGAGGATCTTGAAGGAGGCCGTGCTCCGCCGCTCGGGCACTCTCCCTCGCCCTGAGCCAGCGGGGAACCGCTCACCCAGGTCCGATGCCCCCGTCTCACCACCGCACCTGCCCTCCCGATCACACAGTGCGGACCGGACATTCGCCTCCCATGGACATTCTCGGCCTTCATCTCCTCATCCCCTCTTCTCTCCAACCACCCTGATTGTTGGAGACTCCATAATAAGGAACATCCGCTTTTTTAATGCTGCCACTCACTGTTTCCCCGGTGCCACCGTCCCGGTTATCCTGGATAGGCTGCCCGGTCTATTGAAATCACTACCCTCCTCCATAAACCGGGTATTAGTCCATGTGGGGTCCAATGACACAGCTCGTCAGCAGTCAGAACTGACTAAAAAGGATTTTAATGACCTTTTTAGCCTTTTAAATAACTGTGGCAAGTCTGTTTTTATCAGCGGTCCCCTACCTACATTAGCCCATGGGGCAGGGCGTTTTAGCAGAGTCCTCAGTCTCAACACCTGGCTTCAGTCCACCTGCAGAGCTCATCACTTAGGTTTTATTGACAATTTTAATCTGTTCTGGAACCGTTCCTCCCTGTACAGGACTGATGGAATACATCCCAACTGGATGGGTAGCCGAATGCTAGCGGCTAACATACAGCATGCTGTCCAGTCTATCACACCTGAATGACTATCTTCATCACACACCCCCTGCCCGGTGCCTTCCTCTCCACCTACAAGACCAGCTCATAGTACCTTTCCCCCCACCAGCTCCCCCCACAGGCTTCATCTGTCATTACCACCTACACCGGCTACCTTCCCCATACAGACCTTCATTTCCCACCATAGACGCTCTGCAACTGGCTCATCATCACACACCGCTGCTGTCAATCATAACAACTTAATCCAGGTACCTCGGCAAACTCTTTCAACTACTGCTTTTAACCCAAAAACTGTAAAATTTGGCCTTTTAAATATCAGATCTCTTAATAACAAGTCGTTTTTATGTCAGGATTTTATTACTCTTAATAATTTGGACTTTTTTATAATCATAGAAACTTGGTTGTCTGTGGGAGACTGCAGTGCTCTTATTGAAGCAACCCCCCCTGATTTTACTCACTTACATCAACCCCGACTGTCAGGCAGGGGAGGGGGGGTTGCTGTCATTTACAGAAATGATTTTAAATGCACTCGTATTTTATTTAATAATTTCACTTCTTTTGAACACCTTGGTTTTATAGTACACTCTAAAGAGCCTGTAGTCGTTTTAATAATCTACAGACCGCCTAAACCAAACAATGTTTTTATCCAAGAGTTTGCTGAGATACTATCTCATCTTATGTCAAGGTATCACAAAATTCTCATTTTAGGTGATTTTAACATCCACATATGCTGCCCTTCTCAGTTGTTTGTAACTGATTTTATGGACACTTTAGAATCTTTTAACCTCACACAGGCAGTACACGAACCAACACACTCTAAGGGTCACATTCTTGATTTAGTTTTATACAGTGGTCTCAGTCCTGACAATGTCATCGTTAAGGATATCTGTGTGTCTGATCACAAAGTGGTTTTATTCAATGTGGTTTTAACCCAAGTTCCTTTTAACTGCAGTACTGTCATCCGCCGTCGTGTTTTTAATTCTCTGTCTGCTAGCAAGTTCTCTGACCTTTTCACTACTGCTTCTTTAACTGCTTTTAAACCTCATTTTAACACAAATGAGCTGGTCTCGCTTTTTAAACACACCTGTAAGTCTGTTCTAGACTCTGTCGCCCCTTACAAGGATAAAAAATCAAAAACAGAACCACAACCCTGGCTAAATGAATCCACTAACAAATTAAAGGCTTACAGGTATTTTATCAGATCTGGAAAGATGCAATGACCAGCTATCAAAACGCAGTTAAAGAAGCAAAAAGATCATTTTTTTCTAATTTAATTTTAACAAATCGTTCCAACCCCAGGATTTTATTTTCAACAATAGATTCAGTCCTCACACCCTCCACTTGTCATTTTACTGATGCATCACAAGAAACCTGTGAAAAGTTTTTAAAATTTTTTAGTGAAAAGGTCATGGAGATAAGACAACAAATCTCACCTCCAGCCCATGTTTTACATATCAGTAGGGACGTCAATTGTCATTTTAGTCATTTTAATCCTATTTCACTGTCATTTTTATTTGATATCATAGCCCATATGAAGCCCACCACGTGCAGTCTTGATGCTATCCCAACAAAATTTCTCAGAGAGGTTATTGACACAGTTGGCCCCAGTATTTTATCAATTATCAACAGCTCCCTCATAAATGGATTTTATCCCTCTATTTTTAAACATGCTGTTGTGCAACCCCTTTTAAAGAAACCCAATCTTGAGCCTTCTCTTTTTAATAATTTTAGACCAATTTCTAAACTTCCCTTTTTAAGTAAAGTTTTAGAAAAGGTTGTTTCAACCCAACTCTTAGCTTTTATGTGTCAAAACAATATCTTTGAGAAATTTCAGTCTGGTTTTAGAGCTTTACATAGCACAGAAACTGCCCTCCTCAAGGTAACTAATGACCTCCTTTTAGCAGCCGACAGAGGAGAGCGCGCAATTTTAATTCTTTTAGATTTAAGTGCTGCTTTTGATACAGTTGACCACACTATTTTAATTGACCGTCTTAAAACCTGGGTGGGCATCAAGGACACTGCACTTGATTGGTTTTATTCTTACCTTTTAGAAAGAACCTTCTCGGTCACCATTGGTAATTTTACTTCCTCCTCAGCCAACATTACCAGTGGTGTACCACAAGGTTCTATTTTAGGTCCAATTTTATTTTCTATCTATATGCTGCCACTTGGTCAAATCATTCAGCAACACAATGTTTCTTTTCATTGCTATGCAGACGACACACAGATATACCTTCCCCTGAGACCCGGTGACCCAAGAAGCCTAGCTGCTGCTGTAGATTGTCTAAGTGACGTCAACTGTTGGATGGCACAAAATTTCCTTCAACTCAACAATTCAAAAACAGAAGTTATCCTGTTCAGTCCCCCTAACCCAAACAACCCCATCAGTCTCAGGCCCCTCTCCACCTACATGAAGCCCACCGCCAGAAATCTGGGAGTATTGTTTGACCCTGATTTAAGTTTTAAACCTCACATCAACAAAGTTGTCCAGTCCTGCTTCCTCCACATCAGAACCATATCCAGAATCAAGCCAATGCTCTACCAGTCTGACCTTGAAAAAATCATCCACGCATTCATTTTCTCCAGACTTGATTACTGCAACTCCCTCCTTTCCGGCATTACACAAAAATCCCTGTCTCGCCTCCAACTAGTCCAGAACGCAGCAGCTAGGCTTCTTACTGGTTTTAACAGACAGCAGCACATCACTGCGATTTTAGCTTCACTCCATTGGCTCCCTGTTCGTTTTAGAATTGATTTTAAGATTTTACTGATCACTTTTAAAGCACGTCTAGGTCTGGCCCCAAGCTATATAACAGACATGTTGACCCCGTACCAGCCAGCCCGCAGCCTTAGATCCTCGGGTGGGGCCCTTCTGGTCGTTCCAAAGTCGAGGCTCAAATCTAAAGGTGACCGAGCTTTTTCGATCAGAGCCCCTCGACTTTGGAACGACCTGCCTGAGGAGATAAGGCTTGCAGATTCAGTAACTTCTTTTAAATCACTTCTTAAAACGCATTTCTACAGACTGGCTTTTATGTGATGTTGTCTTTTAATCATCTTTTAATCATCTGTGTTTTAAACCTTTTATGACTGCCATCTGTATTTTAAAACTTTTATAATTTCTTGATTGACCTTTTGATTGCTTTTTGTTTTATGTCTTAGTTTTGCTTTTCTGCTGTTGCTGTCAAAGCACTTTGTAAACTTTGTTTTTAAAAGGTGCTATATAAATAAAGATTATTATTATTATATTATATTATTATTATTCACTCATATTTTTGGGAATAAATGATTAATATGGACAAAAAGTATACAGTCGGTGCTGAGCAAGAACACTATACATATGGCATTAAACTGTGACTCCGTGTGCTGTCAACGTCCATTAAAGTGCTGTGTTTGCTTCTGTCACGTTCAGAGTGATGTTAAAAGTGTTTGAGGACATCATTAATATGATTTGTATCGAGATAGACCGTCTCTGTTGAAAAGTAAGGTCCGTTTTGTTTACGTTAACCGAAAATAGCCACGCTATATAGCAGTGCCAGACTCCTTTGAAAAAAACCCACACATTTAAGGTGGTAACATAGCGGGAGGTGCTGCTGTACCGCAGCTAGCTGCTTAGTCTATGTGTGTGACTGGTTGAGTTTCAGCGGTTGAAGAAGTAATCAGATCCCTTCTTAAAGCTAAGTACCCCACAGTAACTCCATAAAAGAGACTGTGTGAGGTTGTGGATCTGTGCTCTGCTAAGTAAATTTAGTCTTTCTGTCAAAGGAGTCTGGTGTATTTGAACGGCAGTGAGGCTCACTGGCCAAACAGGTAGATGCGATATTACAGATTAAAACTGACTTTCATGCTGTAAATACTGTTAGTGTAGTTACGTAATGCTATTGGTTGAAGAAGTATTCAGACTATTTTCTTACAAGTCAAAGTCCACTGTGAGAAATCCTTTTTCGGTGAGATAAAAAAACCCTTCTTTTACTGTTCATATAAACACCTGGTTGTAAGTTACACACCGGGAAAACTACGTTTATATTGTATTATCTATATTCTACTATCTATTGGACTATATATGTACAGTGAAGCCTGAAATGATTCATACCCCTTGCACAAATTTTGTCTTAAAGTTACTTTTATTCAAGCATATTATTTTGACTGGAAAATAAAAGCTGAGAAATATTTATTTCCACAATGATGCCTCTTTTACATCGTCCTATTATCTTCTGGTAAACTTACTGGTTGAATACACATACATATAGTACTTTGAAAACTGAATTGTGTAACTGAATTATAACTTTGTTATTGTATTGAACAGATCCAGGAAGAAGACCTCCGGAGGACCACAGCTGAAGACAGCAACCCAGCAGAAGACAAGTAACAAGGAACATTTACAAATGTGTCCATGTGGATGAGTTTAATTTGAGTTAATTCATGCTGCCATAATGTTGTCTGTCTTACTGATTTCTTTGTTTTTGTGTATTTTCAGAGAACATGCAAGACGATCACCCTGCAGCCAAATTTCCCTCTGTCTGTCCCATAAGAGACATCCCACTTCTGATGCTCCTCCCAAAGTTTCTTTCTTTTTGTCCATGTAAAAGGTTTTTATGGGGCAGTTTCTCTTATCACATTTGAGTGTGAAAGGGCAGAGATTATCATATAAACACATGAAAAACAACTGTTCATCTAAGGTGTGTTCTGTTTCAATATTTGAAATGTATTAGGAAATGTATTCATAATGTACCGGTGTGCTCCTGGTGATGTAGAAAACCCATAAATTATATTTATTATGTACATGTTGTGACTCCACATCATGACTTAAAAGTCAATGTAATATATAGTATTATTAGAATTATATATATGTTTATATATATTTTCATGTTTTGCGTATACATGATACAGAAAAACACAAAGTGTAATGATCAGCACGAATAATTAATGAGATACTGCTGTCTGAAATCATAACAGAGCATCAATGACACAAATACCATCAGCTCCTCCCTGATAAGTGTTCCCCATCAGCTGCTGGGGCTCCCTCACACATGACCCACCGGCACCGGCCCGTGTCACTCTCAAAATTTCTGCTGCAGGAATTTTCTAGTTATTATTATTCTTCCAAATCAAACGCATTTTTTGTTGTTGTTAAACTTTGCACAGACATCAGAGGTGGTGAAAAATTTGATATTTTATGGGTTTCGCAAAAAGGCAGGGCAAAACGTCTTGATAGCGCCCCTAGAAAATTAGAAAAATTGAGCCCCTCGATACAGATTGTCGTAGGAAAACAAATTTGGCATGCATATGTATCATGACCAGATGCATCAAAAAGTCTCTTGGACACACAACTGCGACAGGAAGTCAGCCATTTTGTGTGAAAGTTGCGATTTTGACACCGATTTGGTAATTTCCAGCCTGCATACTTTAACGAACTCCTAGGGATTTGACCTCAGCAACCTGAAATTCGGTCAATATCATCTACAGGCATAGGAGATGAAAAGTTATCAAAACGGTGAGTTTTCGTCATTGCCAAGGGGGCGTGGCCGGGGGGGTGAATTGTCAATACTGGATCTGAGTCATAGCGCCACCTACTGGCAACAGGAAGTAAAATGTTTTACATTTTGACGCCCTGTGGGTAGCACAGTGATCAGATCCACCTCAAATTTACTCAGAATAGCCTCAAGACCTTGGAGATTATATGTTGTGAAGCTGATGACTTTTCATCAAAAGCTGTTGCCATGGCGATGCGGTGAATTTCGATGTCTCACCATGAAAATTCAAATCCATATAACTTGACTGCACGTGGTCTGATCTTTTCCAAATTTCAGATGCTTGTTAGGAGTCTCGGTCTGAACACATGTTCAGTCTCATATTTAGGGAAAGTCATAGCACAAATGGCTCAACAGCGCCCCCCCTAAAATTTCTAAATTGACCATTTTGCTTATCTTGTATTTTAACGAACTCCTCCTACAGATTTCATCGTAAAGACTTCAAAATCAGTGTGTGCCATCTAGACTAGCGTATAATCAAAACTTATCAAAAGTTTTGATGTTTCGCCATTACAGAGGAAATTTCTATAAATTTAGTGTACATGGTGGGATCTGCCTGAAACTTTATATGTTTGATGAGAGTATTCAATCAATGATGCAAACTGGCTCCATAGCACCCCCTATGACACATTTCAGGAAAGGGGCCCCAGCAGCAGGCAAAGTAATGGACAAAGGAAGTGATGTTTATCTCCTTCTTGCTCTGTCTGAAAACAGCCCGGACCTGAAGAAATCTACATGCCCGTGACAGAAGCCCTTCGACTACGCCGCCCCCCGAGGTGCACAAGGATGCGAGGGCATGATCATCGCTGCTTGCAGCTTTAATCTTTTTATTGTATTTGAAATCAAAATTTTATTTATTATATTCACTATGTAAATTCATACCTTGAAATCCATTCCTCATTTTTGAAGCATGCATTTGTGTTCCTCAGGTAATAAGTTATTTTTTTAAAACTTATGATCTTCCCACTCTCATTCCTGTTATCTGTGGTTTCTGAACTGTCAGTTCTGAGAATTTTTAACACCAATTGTAACAAAAGTATGTTTCAATTCCATGCAGCAGCCTCTTCTGAACACATTTAGTATTTCTAATATCTCTTCATATTCTTATTTTGTGTGTTTTAGATCTACTTGTCTTTTAGTTGGAACATACTTTGAGTGAGCTTACCTTGAGACACTGCATTCAAAGTCAATGCCATCATGCAGGGAATCAACAAAGCAGTTGGCTGACCCCAGTGAGGACAGTGAGTGTTTGGCCATGTCTGC